>JAHREE010000388.1:0-27108 GCA_033628505.1 Tringa tobata | reverse complement strand
CGAAGGGAGAACAACCAAAACCAGATGTTTCTAAGCAGCTGGCATCCCTGTTTCTCCCAAGATGCTGATGAACGCAAACTCTGCAGCTTGACAGACCCCCATTGGCCGCCCTCTTCCTGCTAAGGGAGAATTCAAATCAGCTCTGCTGGATTTAATCATCTTCTCCCCTTAAATAATAAACTAGGGGGAGGAGAGGAAAAGGATTTATTCATGTCACTAACTGTCAAAAAAATGTTTACTATGCTAAAATAACCTAGGCTCCTGAACTGCAGGAAGAAAAAAAATAAATAAATAAAAAAAAAAGAAAGCAAAAACACCCAGGGGAGAGGGAACTGTGAGAACAACAGCTCTGCATGCAGGGGACATGGATATGCCCAGGTAGACGCGGAGGTGGGACATACGTGAGGTCTTCCAGCAGATGTCCATGGGGAAATGTAGTGAAGGCAGAGCAGCAGGGAAGGCAGGGGGAGCACCTTGGTTGGCTTAGCTCAGCTGTGGGAGCCAAGATCTGCTTTTTGGATAGAGCTGAGAACATACTTTTTTATATTTTTTAAGCAGAGCCATGTGGGACTCGGACCAAACCCCAGCACCAGCTCAACAGATTGCACCACAGCTCCTCCAGCCCTGGCCTGCTGCCCTCCCCAGTAGCTGACCACCTTCTCCAAAACTCTTCAGAGAAGAAAAAAGAGACATGGGAAACAGGACTGGCAAGGTGCTCCTCTTGCCAGAGAAAGGTCAGAGATGCAGGAGGCCCTAGAAGTAACTGAAAAAATTCAGCATACCAGGAAAAAAAAAAAACCCAAAACCAAAAACTTGGTAGCATTCCTGAAACACATCTCCAGCTTTGTCACACAAGGCATGAACCACAGAGCTCCTTCCAACAAGGGATGTGGAGGGTCCATAACGCAAACATTTAAGCAAACTGGCAGATGTCCATCAAGGACAATTAAACACCAAGTTACAGATTAACTTCCAGCTCAGGAAGCCCTGAAGCTGCAAAACACCCCACACTGGGAAAGAGCAAGACGGGGGCACAGGGTCTTTCTCAGGCACGTCATCAGATCCTACCTCTGGCTGGAGACCCACCGATGAACTCAGCACAGCCAACATTTTGTGCCTGCTGTAGATAAAACAGCTGATGGCCACGTGTCATTGGTGCAGGGGCTGTGAGGCTGCTGAGGCAGTCCCAAGAAGCATGTGCCCTTGGGAAGGACCCACGGAGAACTATACCCACCAGTATCTAGGACCCCTTCAGGGGTAAGTAGGGGCAAGCAGAGACGAGGCCCAACCTGACCCACACTGAACATCCCATCCTTCAATACACCCAAGTGATGGCTTTACAATTGGGCACAGATCTAAGGACTGCTTTGCTGCAGCAGGGCCTTCAAGACAGCCTTTCCAGAGTGGACATACCACATTCTTCCAGGATGAAGACAGACTTGTAGCAAAAATATCCCAGCCCCCCTACAATTCATTTCAGCTTTTTCATGAAATCCAACCTGCTTCCTTCCTCTCCCAGAAGCTTCCATCGCTTTATACTGGAGTCGTGGAGCAGGAATCCTGTGCAGATCTATCTTCTGGTGTTTTGAGCACGTTCCCAACCTTTTGGAGCTCTCCTGTGCCACTAGCTGTTATTTCTCAGCCTGGGAGACACTGCTGGGGAGATCCAACAGCACAGGGAATGCGTAGTGGGAGACAAACCAGTGGCTCACACCTCCAGCTTGAGGTTTAGAGGCAACAGCCACCTGCAGAAAACAGTCAACAGGAGAATTAGTCACCAACGGTGCAGACAGGTCCTGATTTTCTTCCTGTCCTTGCACACCCTCGGGCTGCCCAGCATCTGGGAAAGCCAGGCCTCCCTAGATAAATCACTGCAAAGCCACGGTGACAACCTTCTCATGGATAACTTTGATATAGCTGAATCCAGGTAACAAATTGCTTTCTTCTATAGATCATGCCTCTCCGGGAAATCCTTAGGGGACAAGTGATGGAGTGAGATTCCCTCCCCTCAGAATTAAATCAGGACACCTATTATAAGAAAAGGAACTCATCCGCCGCACGATATCCTTTGATACTCCAGTTTTGTGATCCGGAGGTGGTTGGACCACCACAATTTAGTAAGAGCTGAATGGCAGGGCTGCCCACTCACTACTCAGACTGCCTGAGGACCACAAGGACGTCGGGCACACACGGATGCTCCGTGTGGGGTGGCTGCACTCACAGGCACAACGAGAGCAAGCCCAAGCACCAGGAACCACGGGGAAGCAATTACTCTGTGACGAGCCATGCCTCATAACTTACTCCAGCAGCAGGACGTCATTCCAGCTCCACCTGCAGGAATTTCTGCCGGTGAGAAAGCCTGGCAGGTTAGGTGGGAAAGGTACTGCTCAGGTAGGCTGAGGTCTGGTGGAGAGAAGCAGGCTACAGGTTAGAAAAACAGAGAAGGTGTTGAGCCTTGGGGCTGCACAAAAATACAATTAAATAGCTGGGAGAGTCAAGGGGGTTGGGTTCCTCGGTATAATCCCACAGGAAATGCTGGATGCAGCTTCCCAAGAATGCCTTCTAGAAACCTTCATGAATTCTCACTCCAGCCCATACTTCCTCTGTGTTCAGTATCTCTGCATGGTTCAGCAGCTGAAGTTTCCAGAAGGAACATTTGCTGAACGTGAATCTTAAAAGGAATATCAGAGAACGTTTGCAAAATGCAATCTGAATCGATAGAAAGACACATTCACGATACAAATGCCATTCCTAAAAAAGTTACTCCTCTAAATCAGGAAGCAGACAATTGGTATGTCCTTGCAAAATCATCCACCTCCTTAATGACAGGTTTTAAATACCAGAAATTTACCGTGTTTTGGAATTTACAGACAAAAAACATCGTCTGGCACATAATAATCACAAATGTGAGCACGAGAAAATTGCGCTCACCTGCAAAATGTTTCACCTGGAGAAAATGAAAAAAATTCATCACATAAATTGAGACACCCAGGAAACACACCAACAATGGTCTAGAGGAACAAACTTCCTGCAGAAAGGGCTCACCTGGCTCTCCTGCATTCCTGGAGCCACCTTCCCTTACTTGGATGGAGGAGAAACCAAACTGGAATTCATTGCCCAGTAGGAATGACTTCTGTAGGAGGCTTCTTCTCATGGCAAAAGAAGACAGCAGCTCCTGGAGAAGCATGTTTCCATGGCAGAGCTACAAATCCCTATCTTCAGAGCACCTCAGAGGCAGTAGATAAGCCTCTGGCTTTGAATTGGAGACAAAACCCAAAGAGGTCCGTGCGTAACCCATGGTGAGGGTGGGGGTGAATTAAGTCCCTGTGATGCTTCAAGCAACCTGACATGATTTGGGCATCAAGCTCAGGCTAGAAGAAGTAGCAACCCCAACAGTTTCAAAAGTAACCCATCCTATTTAACGGGGAACATTGATAAGAGGCAAAAAAAAGACCTTCAGTCTTTCCCACCAAAAGCAAAACCCTCAAACTTACTAGATTCTTGGGGGGGAGCACGACAGATATTGACTTCAAATCTGCATAACTTTGAAAAATACATATTTCAGTGTTAACCATACAGCATCAACCACAACAAGGAACTGTATCAGCACATTATGGCTCCTGGAAGAAAGCCCTGCAGATAAAAGACAGCAAAACAGGACCTGAAGTATGAGAGACAGGGGAGTTCCCAGCACGGATCGCCAGTCCCAGAGCAAGCGTAAGGCACGGAGAGAGGCAGCAAACGAGCTGCGCGCGAGAAACGAAGACAACTGTGACCTTGAGCTGAGAAGACATTTGTAATAAATCTATAAAGATGCCAATCTCCTATTTGGATAGCGGATAAATACCCGTGCAGCTACCCAGGAAGCCAGGCATAAAAATTCTGCACCAAGCTCCTGAGAAAACCCCACGCCAGAGATTTCTCTGCTCCTGTCTCTCCATCAATCCACTGCAAAGCTGTACTAAATGCCTCTTTTCCGCCCCGTAGCTGCCAATACAAGGCCCAAATGCTGTGCATTTTACCTGAATTATCAGCATTTGCTGAGCCTGGCTTTACCTACACGGACAGCAATCACAGGGTGGGGGGGGAGAAAAAAAAAAAAAAGGAGAAAAATCCCATACGGTTTATTCAAATGCTGGAAATGTCTCACAGCCCTGGTTGTTAGAGGGTGATTTTCTTGCATCTCTCTTCAAACAGAAAAACAGCACGGGGAGAACTAGAAATGTAAAGTGGCAGCGGAACTGAGCAAGAAAAATGTTTGGTGGGAAAGCAAAAAAGGCTGAGGGCCAGGGTAGTGCACACTGAGCAACACCAACAGCATCCTCTGTGTGAATTGCCCTAACCTGAGTTGTTTTTACCAGCTTTGTAACCCAAAATTTAGGCTTGTAGGAAACTCCAGAGAATACTGGTGATTCAGAGCTAGAAAAGAGCCATTTACCCTCTACTGGCTTGGCAGGGGTCTCAGAGAGAGAGAGCAACAGCAGCAAGAACATATATAACACAAATGTCCATCCTGTGGGTCCCCACTGTGGGACAGACTGAATGAGACTCCCCCAGATGCCACCACCACCGGTTGTCCTCAGTGCTGGTCTTTGAAAGAGGAGGGAGATGCACCTTCCCTCTTTCCACTTTGGAAACGACCAACTGTCGGGGCATTCCCACGAAGAGAAGCCAGAGAAGCACAAAGAGCTATCATTAACCTTTTCCCTCTTGTACCAATACACCAACAGATGTATATTATCCTCCTTAAGTAATGAAGTGCCCTCTGAGAAGCCAGGATTAATGCAGCCTCAGCCCAAAAGACCAAGAAGGCTCTAAACCAAACAGTACTCATGGAAATTAACCCCAGGTTGAGATGGTTTAAATCTCCTCTGGGAACCACTCCTGTTAGACAGACACCTCCAGACACCCTGGAAAAGCCAACAGGGAGCACCAGGCACAGATAGGAGCCCAAACTCAAGCAGTTTGTATTTCATACCCCTGCCTTCCTGGCTTCCCATTGCTTTCCCTTCTCCGACCCTCGGGATGCTCCTTCCCACTGCAGCACTGCCCGTAACAACCGGGGCTCTGCTCTGAAAAACGACAAAATTAACAACATGAGTTTTGACAAAAGCATCAGCTCAGGTCTCTCAATACCTTTTATAACATCCACCTTTCAATTACCCCACTACATCTACCTCTTTAAGGTTTCAGAAGCATCAACTGGTGACAAATACCAAAAAAAAAAAAAAAAAAAGGCACAAAAGGCACTTTGCAAGGGCAGAAACAGACCTGGAAGAGCTGTCTGGGGAAAGCAACCCAAATAAATGCCCAAGAAACTACCCCCATCCCCTGCTCTGCCCCAGCTTGGTTCCCCCCGTGGATGGGTTCAGCAGAGGCATAGGTGTCTGCCAGAGCAGAGGCTCCCAAACTCCCATCACCCTCCCGGGGCCACCCCATCCAAATAAGCCCACACCTTTAGGAAGAATCCATTAAAACCAGCAGGAACAGAGGAGAAGGTGTAATTCCATCCGGTGTTGAACTTCTCCATCCCAAGGCACTTTTCAGTTGGGGTTTTTTTTTTGGATCGGTACCTTTTGCCTGTGAGCAATGATAAAACTACTGATTAAACTTTAAAAGGGGACTATCTTTGAACCAGAGGAGAGGCACAGCAGGGAAGAAATGCATTATTTAAAGGAGGTTTTGTGTTTTCCATCCCAGCAGCCACCATGGGATTGCCAGGCAAAACACAGTACTACACAGTCAAAATCCAAGTGCCCCAAGATGAATATTACATGCCAATGTATGCTTAAATAATCCATTTACTACATCTTCTGATTGTAACTTTAACAAGGCACAAGTTTTACAGCTAATATTTTGGAGAACTGCAACATTTTTTTTTTATGGCACATCAAGAATTCACCGGAGAACGAGTCTCACCTAAGTTTACTTCTTCCATCAGGGGACTAAATAGATTTTTCACATAAAATTACCTATCACATGGCGCCTATAAAAAGATGCAGCTGTAAACGTCCCAGTTTCAACTCCACAGCTGAAAGTTAGTATCGTAAGGAGCCAAAAAAAAAAAAAAATAAAAGAAGAAATTCCTCCAGCAAAATGGCTAACTCATTTTACACCTGTCTGGAAAGCTCTTTCTTCGATGCCGTGTTCTCTCTCTCGCTACATGTGGCGATGTGCAGCCTGCACTGCCAGGGAAGCACTGCCTCTCTTTGCCTATCATTTAAATTCAATGTTTCTCTCTCTTTTTTTGTTTTTTTTTTTTATTTTAAGTCAAAGAAGAATTAACCTTTGGGGGGAAAAAAAAACCCTACCCAAACACGCACGGGAACATCTCCTGCAGTGTTGACATAATAGTTTTCATTTGCAAGCAAATGGAAGTTGAACTTAAATGTCAAATATTCATTTATCAGCATTAACCTAGTTTCCCCTCCCCTCTTTGCTCTCACAGGCTTTTTTCTGGTTCGGTTTTAAGTGGGCTCATGACTGTATGTGTAAAGCTATTTTGTTCCTTTCATTTTGAGAACGGTTCCTCAGATTACCCCCTGAACTTCTCTGACCCACCAGTTGTCCCCTGTGACAGGGTTGCCTGTTCTAGACAAAATTATTATAAAAAAAAAATAGAAATCAGACTTTCAAAAAGGCTCCCATTCAGGGAAATCCATTATCATTAATGGCAAGTCTCCCAGAATCTGTTCTTCATTTCTTTTTCATTTTAAAATGTCAATGCATGTTGTCAGAATGCAATTGTTTTCCTTAATCATCCACAGCAGTGAAGTAGAAAGTACTCATTTTTGCGGTGCGGAAAAGTCACTTCCTTTATTCATACCACAGTCAATTTTGAGAGGATGCTTTCCAGGCTGGTTTTGCCCTCAAGAATCAAGGCTTCTGTGCTCATCTTCTGCCCAAGCCTGTGTGGGCGATTAAGATCCTTCCACCGGGAAATTCAGGTTTCTTGGCCAGGATTGCCACCAAAGGAGAAGCACCGTATGAGGACGTGTGTTAGAAAGTGTCCGAGAAGCCTTAAGGAAAAGCCACCCAGAACATTGGGCATCCTCTTACTTTAAGCTTGAGAAAGAGAAGAAGAACTGGTGCGTCATCATTATCTCGATTTTCATCAAAGCCAGCAAGGCAAACTGCAGAATGAGGTTCTTCTCCATTAGCGCTTCTCCAGAGCTGGTCCTCAGCGCAAGAACTACACACAATCATCTCAGTTCAGTAATTGTTGTGTTTCCCCACCCTCCCCTCCCCAGCAATCACAAAGAGAAGCTGCT
Organism: Tringa tobata; assembly: GCA_033628505.1. Taxonomy (NCBI): domain Eukaryota; kingdom Metazoa; phylum Chordata; class Aves; order Charadriiformes; family Scolopacidae; genus Tringa; species Tringa tobata. The sequence continues at coordinate 19,837 of JAHREE010000388.1, read as the reverse complement.
GAAAGGTGCAGGCAATAGGCTTCTTAAAGAGCTGTTGACAACTCCCAGGAAACTTTTACATTTCGAATGCATTCTGCCCACATTTCCGATATTTTCTGCGGTTCTTAAGTTCCTCAATTTAGCACGCAAAGCTATTTGCATGAAAATAGCATCTTGAGAGTTGCTTATGGAAGATTTACAATGCCTTTCTTTAAAAAAAAAAAAACACACCACATAATTGTAGAATTATGTGTTGAACATCTCAGGTAGCTGGGGTAAGAGGAGAATGAAGCACAAAACTGATTGCAAACATTTTTCTTTCATTTTAGATCCCATCAAGTTCTCATTCTCCAGCTGCCACTCACAATGGTACTCCTGGATACATTAATCTAGTGCCATTATCATTCTCTAAAGGCAAGGAGCCCTTTTATTAAAGCAAAGACAAATTAATTTAATGGTCTGACTGTCTTTGTTTCTAAAAATACACATAGACTTCCTCTTGGTAAGCAAACTCTAGATTGATATATTCTTCGACTAAACCCATGCCCCCAAAGAAAGATAAAACATCCCATCTGGTAAGCACTCCTCTTCCCAAAGTCCTGGAGAAATGGCTGGAACCTATGATGCATCCGACGGGTCGGCAGAGTGTTTGCTGAGAGATGAAATCTGTTTCCAAATGAGATGGTCCTACGCAAATCCACCAGACTATGAACGAACTCTACCACGACGACGATTTGCAGTGCAGGAACGTTCCGTGAGCATGGAGATAACCTTTCAGGTGGCCAGCAACCACCTCAGTCAAGGCCATTGCACTTCCAATCAGCATCCGAAGTTGCACGAGATAGTAAACAGGCAGTGAGCGTTTCAACATGCCCCAGAGAGGAAAAAAGCAATATGTTTATCAGATTTTATACGTGCCGTCATTTCAGAGTGTGTTGTAAAGGCAGCTCACAGAGAAAATCACTCCCAGGGCTGGACCTTGGGACGAGCAAGGACAGGTCACAGCTTGCAGTCAGCCTGGGCCCTAGTGCCTATGCAATGGCTTTGGGCAACAGAAGCTTCCTGGACCCTTCTGGACTCAACGTTTTCTCAAGCTGCCTACAAAGAAAAGGGGCTGGAGCCAACAACTTGGTCCTGCCAGCCCTACCTGCCTGCATCTAAAACCAAGGACTTTCTGACCAAACCTGTGTCACACAGGTGATCACGGAATCATGGAATTGTTAGAGTTAGAAGGGACCTTCTAGAGATCATCCAGTCCAACTCCCCAGCCAAAGCAGGGTTGCCCAGAGCACATCACTCAGGACGGCATCCAGGTGGGGCTTGAAGATCTCCAGAGAAGGGGACTCCACACCCTCCCTGGGCAGCCTCTTCCAGGGCTCTGCCACCCTCACCCCAAAGAAGTTCTTCCTCAGATTTGAGTGGAACTTCCCATGTTCCGTTGCCCCTGGTCCTGTCACTGGGAACCACTGAAAAGAGTCTGGCTCCATCCTTGAGCAGCTGCATCAGAAACAGCAGAACCAAAGGAGAAATACCGATGATGTGCCTTGGCCACAAACTCCAGCAAAGACCACTACGGTCATTTCCCTGTGTTTGGCTCTGTCACCATCAGGGGGTGGGTTAACCAACTGCAGCTTCTCAGGTGATGTCAGAGATGACAGAGGAGGTGACAGGAGGGTGATGTAGTTTACCTGACTACAGTCTATCTACTTTCTATCACCCATGAAGCAGATGCTGGTGTTATTTCAATTCACAGAATCACAGCACTGGATTTCCACAAGAAGGCCAAGCACCCCATGGGAATGTGACCAGCCACAGGCTTGATTTGCAGAGATCCTAGGAAGGGAGATCTGTCAATTAAGACAATAATCAATATTCTCTCTGAGGCAACAATGCCCCTCAAGATCATTAGAAATTCCTAAGAAAGAATCACCGCCACCCCCTTCCAGGGTGGACCTCCAGGAACTGTGTATGGTGTTAAGTATCAGTAAAGGAAAAGGAAGCAAAGAAGAGAGAGAAACTTCAAGAGGGAAGGGTAAATGGCACTCACCCCAAAACTGGAATTGCAACATGGCTCGAGTGTTCAAAATCCTTAGAGGATTTTAAGATCTGGCCCTACTGTCCTTTGATCTACAAGATTTCTGCTGCACCCACACACATACCCCTGAACGAGACCATGGAGTTTATTCTAAAGAGATGCCAGAGGCTTTACAGATCACCACGAGTGCTCAGATCCTCTCTTTGATGCCTCACCCAAAGTAATACACACACCTTCAACAGTATAACCAAAATTATGAGAGGACATAGGGGTTGTTCAGCCTGGAGAAGAGAAGGCTCCGGGGAGACCTTAGAGCCCCTTCCAGTACCCAAAGGGGGCTACAGGAGAGATGGGGAGGGACTCTTGATCAGGGAGTGGAGCAATAGGATGAGGGGTAATGGTTTTAAACTGAAAGAGGGGAGATTTAGACTAGATGTTAGGAAGGAATTCTTCCCTGTGAGGGTGGTGAGACACTGGAAGAGGTTGCCCAGAGAAGCTGTGGCTGCCCCATCCCTGGAGGGGTTCAAGGCCAGGCTGGATGGGGCTTGGAGCAACCTGGTCTGGTGGGAGGTGTCCCTGCCCAGGGCAGGGAGTTGGAACTGGATGATCTTTAAAGTCCCTTCCAACTCTAACCATTCTATGATTCTATGACATCACACCAGCAGGAACATGGAGAAAAACAACAAAAAAGGAAATCACTCAAAATAAATCCAGGCAGCACCTGGACTTTTCTTTGTGGACAACCCAGCTTCAACACTGCTCTTCTCCTGAACATTGTCAAGATCATCTCCTAAAATGGCACACAGGAAGAATTTCTTTTTGCATGAACAAATGCCAAATTATCTTGATGTTTTCAGCACATAATCACAAAAACTCATTTAAAAAAATTACAAGGTCACTTCCAAGCAGCTCTTAAGTAGCTATTCTCATGCAAATGTTTGTGTGTCTAAACGCAAAAAAAAAACCACAAGAAATACTGAAAAAGAAAATTTTTTAAAAAATAATCACTGCAAGTAGAGGAGCTCTCCCACAAGACAGCAGTAGTTTGTGGGGGTTTTTTTAACACTTCTCACTGTTATTGTAAAGGCAGGAAGAAAAGACAAATTAGAAAGATGAGAAGGTTGCAAAGCACAAGGTCAGCAATAATGTGACTCCAAGGTATTATTGGATTCAGCCAAGGTTAATCAGAGAAGCCAAGTTTTTACCTTGGTGCCTTCACCAGGTGCCTAAAAATGATGTAAGGTTCCAGCCCAAGAAACATTAGATTCTCTCATTTCTGCCTCACAAAAGAAGTATTTGCAAGACCCTGGTTAATTAAACCAATAAACCACAAGTGAAAGCCTGGCCTCGTGCCACATTTGTACTCGCACGTTGTGCAGGGGGTGTTGCATTAACAGCTGTTATCCTATCGCAAGGGGATGGGGGAGACAAGGGCTGGGAGGAGAGGAGAAGGAGCAGTAGCGGAAAGAACAAGATGAACCAGCTGATTTTCAATTAAGAGTTGAAATAAAAATGAAGTGCTTTTAACGCTTGGCCTTCAAAGTGCCAATACTCTTAAATAACACAGATACCTGGCCGTTCTATAGCCCCATTAAATCAACTTCATTTGTTTTAAGCAAAGCTGAGAGGTACTTATTTAACAAGCACTTCTTCAAGCATGACTCAACATGCAGGGAGGAATCCCTTCAGGGCAAAGAAAAATGTCTCCGAGGGATGCTGGGAGAAGAAATTTATCTTTGGACTAGAAATCACTGACCGCAGCAGCTTCTGGCCAGGCTAGGAGTGTTTGGAGATGGTTTGGATCACCTGCTTCTGCCCAGCTTGGGGTACGCATTACTTCTTCTCATGAAGGTACTTTGATGTCCCAACGTTAAGCACCCAGTAAAGGGGTGAGACTAGGAGAGCAGGCGCCTGGAGGGAGACCGGGACACTTCAAAAAGCTGATCCACTCAGTCAGGACACCCTAAACACCCTCCTCAGTTATTCCTTTCCTCCCTAACACTCCTTGAAACCTTCCTCCTGCCTTCGTTTTAAGCGAAACGGTTAATATAAGTCAGAAGCAACACGCTCAGGATACGCAGTGCTGTGTACCTGTCCCCAGGTGTGAAGGTGTCGCGGGCGCAGTGATTAACTTCGCTCCTAAGAGTGAAAGATTTAGTAAGGTGAAACAGGGATTGAACAAAATTAGTAGTAAATGTGACAGTATTTTACAGGATTCGACGGCAAGGCACACTCGGTTAGTTACTGCCCAGAGGACAGGGTCAGACAAGCTGTCGGGGAGACCCTCCCGTTGAATCGTGAGGTTCAGAAAGGACCACCCTGGCTTTCTAAACTCCTTCTCAGAGAGGAGTCTGGGTGCAGCTGGATCCAATCCTAGTCCCACACTTGGTCAACAGTTTAGGTCTAAAGGATCATATATATGCAACCAACCCTTTATATTACTTAGCTAAGATTTCAAAGTTCAGCATGCTATTAGTCACTTACCGAGAAGCTGTTGCGGCAAGGAATCTCTCAACCTCGAGGAGTAGAACCTTAAGCGAGCGTCCTCACCAAAGGGGAGATCCTGGCAGGAGAGCTCCAAGGGCTCTTGGGCTGCCTGCTATTTATAGGGTAAGATAATTGACCTGTAGTCATATTCCCATGGGAACAAAACATCTAGGTCCCCGCTCCAGACAGTGTTTTGGCTGCGTTGCCAGCCATCCCCTAAAGTCCAGGTGCAACTCATCACAACTCCCACTGATGTTTATGGCTTGAGCAGGAGCTGGGGAGGGAAGAGGGGGAAGAACAAGGAGAGCACGCCTCCACAGAAGCAAGCTCAGCAAGGGCTAGTAACAACAGCCTTGGTGCACAGTGAGCCTCCACGCTGTCGCCCAGCTTGCCTGCAAGTCCTAGCCTTTCCTTTTCTTGGAAAAAACAAGGATTTTGCTTACCGAGTGGGTGCAAGGAGGAGCATGCACGCTGCATCCATGTTATCCGCATCATAATCCTTCCCGAAATCCTCGCAGTCCTTGGCCACCCAAACCATCACTCTGTCCCACCTGGGATCACATCAGAGGTCAGTTCTGACCTGTCTTGGTTATTTAAGGCTGAGTGAAGGTCCTGCAGCTCCTTCAGCGTGTTTTAAGTGCTCAGGGCTTCAAGTTTCATTAGTGATTACTCCTACCTGTCGTTTTCTTTCGCTTTAGTTTCTGTATCCTGATCTCTTTGACCCATTTACTGTAAGATCCACTTACTCCAAAGACGAGAGGTCGAGGATTCGATGCAACGCGCAACCAATCCTCAGCTGGAGCCTCCTTCCTTCTGCCAAAGAGCTCTCCAGCAACAGCTTTGTGTTACAGCCAAATCCATTCAAAGGCCCCTTCACACACTTAGCCTCAAACTCTTTTTCAATCAGTCCCCTGTTCTCCACGTGCAAGAAACTCTCATCTACACGTGACCAAGGCTCTCGTGGGCTCCGTACAAAGCATCTCAGCGCCTTCGGAGTGGTGTTTATGAGCCCATGTGCATTAACCTTTCCTCTTGGAAAGCTGAATAGGGAGGACAATGGTTATCCAAAAAAGGCCTAATAATAACCAGCGGAGAGCAGGAGGCACGGCTGAGCCTCGCAGAGCCCTGAATTGCCTTCCTGGGATGGTCTGATGAGGGACATAATCACAGAAGTTATTTTGCAAGAGTGCATCTTCATCTCTCTTAAAAGTACCAATAATCAGTAGCTAATTTTCTCCGTCCTGTTCGAGCTTGTTTGACTTCTTGAGAAATTAATACCTGTCCTTCAGGTTCGGCTGATACAAGCACCACTGATTTTTCAATGGCTCAACTTCAGGCCTGCTAGAATAGAAAAATTATCGTCATTTAAAGGTATCATTAGTTAAAGAAGAAGTTTCATTATTTAAAGTGAAAAAAAACCACAAGAATATTGTTTGTGATACATGCAGATGCACACCTCACTTTACTATTCAGATACCAACATTTTGGAAAACAGCCCCAGCTCTCTGGTACTACCAATGTAGTCCAAAATATGCATTAAACTGAAGACATAGTCCAAAATGCGTATTAAACTGAAGATGTGGGGAAGGAGCAGCACCACACTGGGAGCACAAATACTTTACTTCTCACCTGCCCCCATGCATCTAATTTTAAATCCTTCACAGAATCACAGAATGCTACGGGGTTGGAAGGGACCTCTGGAGACCATCTAGTCCAACCCCCTACCAAAGCAGGTCCACCCAGAGCAGGTTGCACAGGAACGTGTCCAGGTGGGTTTGGAATGTCTCCAGAGATGGAGACTCCACCACCTCTCTGGGCAGCCTCTTCCAGGGCTCTGCCACCCTCAAAGTAAAAAGTTCTTCCCCATGTTCAGGTGGAACGTTTCATGTTCAAGTTTGTGCCCATTGTCACCGGGCATCACTGAAAAAAGATTGGCCCCATCCTCCTGACACCCATCCTTGAAGTATTTATAGGTGTTGATGAGATCCCCCCTCAGTCTTCTCCAGACTAAAAAGACCCAAGTCCCTCAGCCTTTCCTCATAAGACTGGCCTTTTAAGAAGCCTCATAAGCTTTTCCTCGTAAGAATTCCTCTACACCTTGCCTGCAGGGGACTCCGAAACACAGCATTCAGATCCTGGGTTTACAGCATTTGTTGTCCAGCACTACATGGTTCTCTCCCTAGCGGAGCACCCACGCTTCAGGATAACAAAGCACCGGTGAAGCCATCAAATGCAGAGGAGCACCCTACTTCTCAACCGAAGGGTAGGACGGCGCCCAAACAGCCTCTCCGCTCGCCACCACCTCCTTTCCCTTCCACTGACGAGCTCAAAAACTGCAAAGATCAAGGTCACACGAAGACACCCGCTCCGATCTCCCCGCTCCAAGGGCCCCTGCGGCACCGGAGCAGACTGGGAACACACACGGCCCTGAGAGTCAAACATCTCCCACGCTCGCCTGGCTTGGGGCTGACCGCGTCCATGCGGTCAGGAAAGGGGGCATCTCCCCCCCTCCACCCCCTTCTTTCTCCCCCCTGTTTCAGAAGAGAGAAGAAGAAGAAGAAGAAGGGACAAGGCTGCAATTATTATTCAAGGTTTGGAAACCGGGAGGGATGGGGGAGGCTAGAAAATGTCACAGGCTTCTTGCGGATGTGACACAGGCTGGCTTGTGGGCAAATTAACACAACCGGGAGAATTCGCTCAGGCTCATCAGGGTAATGAAATGTGATATCCACTGGAGAAAGCAGGGGCAGGGACACGCTCCACTTTGCTGTAGCCGTGATGCCCTTTAGACAAAAGACTCCCTGGTGAAATGCAAAACAACTCCGGGATGGAGTGTATTCAAACAGGATCCAAGGACAGCAAACCCATCACCATGTAAATAGATCCCTTCTGCTTCTTGCTGCGCTGCACGGGGATGCGCAACGTGTATTTGGGGAGAGGACACTCAGAAAACACTACCATTTTACTTTTCTCCTGCTGCCTGCTCTCTAATAGTCCTGTCGGTTCAGGGGCCAGATAAAAAGGTCTGACCCCAAAAAGCCCCTCTGACTACATCTTCAGGCCACCTTCATCAGCTGTAGGTTCTTTAAGGCTGACTTACAGCAACTGCTGCACCGTGCAGGGAGGCAAATACCCAAACCCGGCAAACAATTCTTGCCATCCAGACTGCTCTTTTCTCCTGCAGATCAACCCAAACCTGTCAAGCACTCCTTTCCTGTGAAGAGAGACAAACTCCAGCTCTTCTCAAACTCTCCTGTTTGAGGCTGCTGGTTGTTAGGATGGTCTGTGTCATCTCAAGATCATGCAGGGGGTGACCCATCTAGCACTTGGTGTATCCCAAGCAGGACTGCCTGCCCCACCTCTTCAGAAATGGTTTTTGGTGGTGTCCTGGCTTTCATCCTGTTGCACGTCCTCCTAACAGCCCCCAGTTCACATGACTCTCTCCAGACCTGCAGATGAAGACTTGCCTGTTGACCTATTATGGTCTTTCTGCAAATCAGCACCATTTCAGCACCCTCTCTGCCTTGCACGTACCTTCCCATCTTCTGCTGTTACAGACATCAGACTAATTTTTGCGTTAAGTGGGGCTCCTGGAGAGCTTTTTTTTCAGAGGAGGTCCTAGGAAAAGTTCTCCAAAATAGAATCATAGAATGGTTAGAGTTGGAAGGGACCTTAAAGATCATCTAGTTCCAACCTCCCTGCCCTGGGCAGGGACACCTCCCACCAGACCAGGTTGCTCCAAGCCCCATCCAGCCTGGCCTTGAACCCCTCCAGGGATGGGGCAGCCACAGCTTCTCTGGGCAACCTGTTCCAGTGTCTCACCACCCTCACAGCAAAGAATGTCGTTCTGGTATCTAATCTAAATCTCCCCTCTTCCAGTTTAAAACCATTACCCCTAGTCCTGTGGCTTCCTTCTCTGATAGAGTCCCTCCCCAGCTCTCCTGTAGCCCCTTCAGGTACTGGAAGGCTGTTACAAGGTCTCCCCAAAGCTATATGAATAGTAACTATTCTTATCCTAACATCATTTGAGCATCGTACATACGTTATGCTATGTTATTAAGCATGCTATGCTATGTTATTAAGCATACATAGAGAGGAGGAAAATACCCACTACCCCATGAATAACACTACCTGAGAGGTCCTCTATATGCCTCTGGTGTAGCTCTGACTAAAAGGGAGACACCAGTCCTAGGGGGAGGAAGAAACAGAGATCACAGCTTTAACTTTACTTTTGACACCTTCCCTCACAGAGGAAATGCTGCATTAAGACGTCGGGTGAAGGATAACACATCCCACACTCCTCATCTCAGTTTGAAATGCATAGCCCTTCATTACAGAATCCCAAATCTCTGTGCTCGAGTAGGTCAAAAATAAAGCAATTCATTCGTTGTATCATTTATTTGTAGTTGTTTGGACTTGAATTAATTTTAATGAGTACATATCCAAAGATGCCAACATCTTGTCCACCCAAGACTGAGCTGTCGTGACACCACGACACTGGTTTTCTCCACCACGGTTGGCCTCAAAACCACCTCCCAGACCTTGATACCAGCACCATACAGATATTTGTTTCTCCACACAATTTGGTTTGGGTTTTTTAAAGACTTTAAAAACGCTGTTGGAAAAAATGTTGACTTTGCAAATAAAAAGTTTCAGCACGGAGCAATTTATCTGATATGTGGCATCTTAATTTGGATATGTGTTTAAAGAATGCTTCTTCAGGCAGCTTGCAGCTAAGCTTTGGGAAATTACATAAATCAGTACATTTACATTTGTATGCGCTAACAAGAAATGAATGCCTCTTTCCCTTCCAGTTAGCATTTGTGTGTGTCACGGGTGCTGCTCCCTCTCCCCACCTTTCCCACTGTCTTCAGGATATGACCACAGAAATTGTCATATTGAATTACACTGATAACTCATCTAATTTAATGCCCTCTCTTAAAATAATACCCCACACCAGCTGCTGCCGAGGAACATTTAACACTCTTGGTAATTGACAATGATGGAACAGCACCACCACGAGGGACATATTTCCTTTGCATTAAGTGACCCCCCTCGCTTTCCTTTCTGCCTTGAGCATTTTGTCATGTATATTTTTATCCTAGCTCACGTACCTGTGAATGTTATACTTCGAGATAAAGTGTTTTATCTGGGGGGGCTCGGCAGCATCTTCTGGCGTGGGGCTCTGCAGGTTAGCATGTTAGTTGGGGTGTGTAATGTCCCGACTCCTGTCCCTCAGTTGCAAGTGGCCATCTCTTACATCTCCTAGAAAGGGCTACAAGAGGGTACAGGCTGACTTGCCCGTGTCATTTAGTGATTTGCAGGCCTCAGTCACATTCCTTCTCTCCTCCTGGGAACGGAAACACTCCTAGCAACCAACGCAACCTCGGAAAGGACAGCTTTAAAAAAAAAAACCTGATGCTGTAGCAGGGAAACCTTCCCTCGCCTCCAATCACTGTCAGAGCCTATCTTCCAAAACCTTCTGTTTGTGCTGGATCAACCTTCCTGCCTGCTGGAGGGCTGCAGGCAACGTGCCAGCTCCCACAGACACATCCACGCATGGCTTCGAGACCTCCTCTCACCCCCGTAGCAAGAAAAAGGACGAGCTGGGCCAGACTCAACCCAGCTGGAACTTTTCCTCCTGCAGGAGACACACGCACTGGGCAGGCGTACAGCCCCGTGACTCAGATGAAGAGGTGGTTAAGGGGATGTTGCAGGTCTGCCCTGGCATGGAGGGGACGGGCTACCTGGCGGAGTTCAGCTTTCCTCCTCGACAGGGAAATTTGCGGTGTAATTAAAATGAAATGTTGGGGTCTGTGTGGCACGTTGAAATATTGATGGAAGGAGGCATAAAGCATTTTATGAATGCATGCTTCCATTTCGTGATTTACTGTCCCCCAAACACCGTTTTCACAGAACCTACTCAGGAAGACAGGGAGGGAGATGAAAGAGCAATAGCAGTTTTATCGCTGCTGAAAAAGGGAACGGAATTGGACAAAGTTAAATACAATGTATTGAAAGCTAGTCTTTCACTCCAAACTTTAAATCCAGCAGGAGCTCCCTCACACCTGGAAAGGGTCCATTGAAGTCCATGGGAAGAGGCGACACTGCTTTTAATTCCAGGTATAGAGAGGTCAGGCCCCCATTCCTAACGAGGCTTAGAGTAAAGTACTCACAGCTGCGTGAGAAGACAGAGGTAGGACTCTCCATCACCTGTGTCTACCTGCCACTGTGTCTTTATTACTCAGCCCCACCAAGTACATTTCGGCCAAATGGAAGTCTGACCCCATCCTTATTCCAAAAAAAAAAAAAGAGAAGAGGAAATACACAGAGAGTTGTCCAATTAATGATGTAACTTGCTGTAGCGAGAGCAGAAGCTAAGTCTGCCTGAAGTTTATTTGCCACAGGAACGAGTGGCAAATTTGCCTCCAGGATGAGTGAAATCGCAATTCTTAGCCAAAGATGAGACCCCAGCATCCATCAAACCTCGGGAAAAGGGAATGCAGAACAGCAGGGTACCCACACAACAGCCAGCTCCAAAGCGGGTGAAGAAAAACTTGCTGGGATCCAGGAACACAGGTTAAAATATCTAGTGTCACTTCAGTCACTACTCTTTTCCTTTTTGCTCTGCCAAATCAATTAATGAACTGCCATGAGGAGTCAGAGAAAACATTATTAGCCCCGGGGAGGGTCAGGCAGGCGGCTGACCCACGACCCAGCCATCCACACCTAGAGCCCTCTCCTGCCATTCCCCAACCTCGGCTTCTCCTTTTATTCCCCTTCCTGTTCTTCTTCTCTGCTCCTTGTAACCAGGTCAAAGCAAGAGAAAGGAGTTTCTGGTCCCGTATTTGGGCTGGGAAAGGGCTATGCCAAGGTGAGACGGTGTCTGCACCCCAGGGGCAAGGTGAGCCCCCATGAGCCACTGAATCATAGAATCATTCAGATTGGAAAAGACCCTTGGGATCATCGAGTCCAACCATCAACCCTACTCTACAAAGTTCTCCCCTACACCATATCCCCCAACACCACATCTAAACGACTCTTAAACTCATCCAAGGATGGTGACTCAACCACCTCCCTGGGCAGCCTATTCCAATGCCTGACCACTCTTTCTGTGAAGAGTGTCTTCCTAATGTCCAGTCTAAACCTACCCTGATCCAGTTTGAGTCCGTTCCCTCTTGCTCTATCACCAATTGCTTGTGAGAGCAGACTCAAACCAACTTTCTCTTTCCTTTGCATCGAATCCCACAAGCAATTTGGGGCTCCAAATTTCCCGGAGGATGGTAGAAGCACCAGCATCACACAGAGCTGGGAAAGCTCACACCTTTTCCCCATTCAGTGCCCCTGGCCTCTCCTTTCTTCACAAACCCTACAGAAACCTACAGAAAGGGAGAGATTTCTTCAGTCCCAAGCTAGCTAAGCCAGTCACAACCACGTTACTCGGACACATTGCAGTATTTTGCTCCCCAGCCCAACTGAATTGCGATGTTTTCAAATGCACAGCAAAATCCTGGCCCCGGATTCCAAGCTGAGGACACACAAATTGAGCACAGCTCTCCAAACTAAGCCAAGCACCTGCAAAGGAGGATTTCCATTGCACGTTACACAGAAGCATTTGAATCTTTAGACTGGCACTCAACCTACCCAATTCCAGGCTCCTTGCTCCCAATCCCAGCTGCTGTCGGGTCCAACTGGGGTCATGGACAGACCCTCACGGAGCAGTTCAATGTACCCAGAATCTGAATCATCCATTGGGATTTACTCAAGCTGCCTCTCTTGACCACGGAGTGAGATCAGGTACCCAGATCCTTCACTTCAGGGTCTATGCTCGCTTGGGGCTCAGCCCAGCTCTCAGTGCAACTCCACTTGCAGACGCAAGCACACTCTTCTTTTAATTACTGATTGTTCCAAAAATTATGTTAGTTTCACGAAGTCACAATTTCCCCCTGCACTGTGAGGCCCCACTTCGAGTGCTGGGTCCAGTTCTGGGACCCCTCCCACAAAAAAGACCTTGAGGGGCTGGAGCGGGTCCAGAGAAGGGCAACGGAGCTGGTGAGGGGTCTGGAGAACAAGTCTCCTGAGGAGAGGCTGAGGGAGCTGGGGGTGTTGAGCCTGGAGAAAAGGAGGCTGAGGGGAGACCTTCTCGCTCTCTCCAACTCCCTGAAAGGAGGGTGTAGCCAGGGGGGGTCGGTCTCTTCTCCCAAGTCCCAGGCCATGGGACAAGAGGAAATGGCCTCAAGTTGCCCCAGGGGAGGTTCAGATTGGAGAGAAGGAGCAATTTTTTCACTGCAAGGGTTCTGAAGCCTTGGAATGGGCTGCCCAGGGAAGGGGTTGAGGCCCCACCCCCAGAGGTATTTAAAAGCCAGGTTGACATAGTGCTTAGAGACATGGTTTAGTGATGGGGGGTTTTGTTTTTGTCAGAGTTAGGTTGATGGTTGGACTAGATGATCTTGCAGGTCCCTTCCAACCTAGACAATTCTACGATTCTATGATTAGATTTCAGCTTTACATTTTCTACCTACATCTCTTTGAAGTTTCACTTCCTTTGATAAGGTCAAGAACTTAGCTTTCTCAGCTAACTTAAAAATATTACATTTTGACTCTATCTTTGAACCCAAGCATTTACATGTACAGTTTTGAAGCCCTAGTACGAAGCAGATGTTATCCCATAAGCATACTATAAGCCGAGGCAGAAGAGGCAAAAAATAGAAGCAATCCCAACATGGTTGAATATTCAAAGCTAGCTGGTTGGAAGAGTCCTTATTAGCCACATATGCCATTAAAAAATAGATTTCATTTTAAGGTTTGATTCTCTTTTAACATAGAGAGATGAGATTTATACAACAGGGCAACTTTTTCGCAAGATGAATTTTTATATTCCATGTTCCCTTTACAAGGAATTCGCTCACTGCAATGCAACAAAACATTTTTTGAAGTCCTTCGATTTAGTATTTACTCAGCAGAAAATACCAGCAAGAGAGGTCTGCAGAAAATTAAATATATGCAGACATTGAGAAAAACAGTAAGTAATAGATACCGCTCAATGAAATTTTATGTGACCAATAGCTGTTGGTGGATATGTGATTTAAAGGTTGCATTAACTATCTGAAGCTTTAACTAATCAATGTATAAATAACTTACAGTGTTATGAACCTACTCCAGGCAAACAACTAGTAGAAGGCTTCTCAGCAGATACAGACATGTATCAATGGAGGCGGCTCCGATTAAGTTTTACAGGAAGAGGAAAAAAAAAGGTAATCCCAGAAACACTATTGGGAAAACAGAGGAAATCACAAAAGCCCAAGCAGTGCCTACACACAGGAGCCGGGGAGGAGCAAGTTGTAAGAATAACTTCTGTTGTTCCTCTCTGGCACCCACGGTGCAGCAAGGTTCAAATGGGTCTGCAAGACACAGTGCAATTGTCCACTACACGATCCCCTCCTGGGCCACCCATGGGACATGGTATTGATGCCACAAAAGATCAAAGGAGCACACAGAAATTCCCTTGCGCTCAAAATGCAATTTTTTTGGTGTTCTGCCTCATGAGATTTCCAGAAGTGTCTGGGAGCTCTCACTTTTAGCCTGATGGCTAAAAGTAGCAGAGGGCTACAAAGATGATCAAGGGGATGGAGCACCTCTCTTATGAAGAAATGCTGAGAGACCTGGGTCTGTTTAACCTGGAGAAGAGAAGACTGAGCAGGGACCTCATCAATGCTTATAAATACCAAAAGGGCAGGTGACGAGAGGATGGGGTCAGGCTCTTCTCAGTGGTGCCTGCTGACAGGACAAGGGCAACAGACACAAGCTGGTATACAAGAAGTTCCATCTCAACATGAGGAAAAACTTCTTTGAGAATGACAGAGCCCTGGAACAGGCTGCCCAGGGAGGTGGTGGAGTCTCCATCTCTGGAGACATTCAAACACCACCTGGACGCATTCCTGTCCAGCCTGCTCTGGGTAACCCTGCTTTGACAAGACGATCTCCAGAGGTCCCTTCCAACCCCTACAATTCTGGGATTCTGTGAAACACCCTGAGCCCAACAGAACACCCTCACAACTCACCCCATAAGCTCAAGGCCCACTTTGCATTTCTGTGGTTCTTACTGAAAACGGATGGGTAGGTGCTCCCTGCCCCACAGACTGCCACCACCTGCGATGGCCAAACAGGTCTCTGGGCAGCACAGAGCACACCTCCCCATGGTGTACATCACCTGATGAGAGTAGGAAAGCTGCTCAGCCAGCTCAGTCCTCCAAAGCTTGGCTGTCATTCTCTTTTTTCTCCCCAACCAACAGGAAAGGATGTGCTTTAGGAGGAAGAGAAATTAATAGGGGCCAAACCCATCACCCCCACAACATTCCTGGAATGGAACACCACATCATATAATCCAAGAGCAGGGGACAAACTTCAGGATCTCAGGAGGCCTCTCTGAGTCCTTTTAGCTTTTTAATCCAAATCACATTAATCTGACAAAAGGAGGAATTGCTTCAACTGGCAGGAAGGAAATTACATGACTTCCCAATATTTGCCATGTTACACCAGTGTTCAGGAAATAACCTCACAGATGAGCGAGGACAGCAGTGCCCTCTCATTCTGGAGAGCAAGGCTGAACATGCAGCAGTGGCTTCTCATCACTTCCAGGAAAACACCAGATGTTTGGTGAGGTCAGGAAACACTTCCAAGAAGCGTAACTCCTCCTTCCTGGTTTTGAGGTTGTACATACAATTTTGGCCAATTTAGGGTCACCTGTACACAGATGCAGCTACACCACTGGCAAAGTTAAATTTTAGTATAGAGGGAGGTAATTCAGACATCAATAAGTATTGATCTTCACTTTCTTTTCTTTGTGACCCAAGAGACATGCTCAGATTACTTACAAAATGAGGATAATCATACGTCATTTATATACCATTAAAGAGGATCCTGTCCACTTTTTTCCCCAAGGATTGGGATAAGAAGGACAGGAGCCAAAGTTACTGCCCATCTTCTCTTCTCCTTTAATCAACATAGGGTTCTATCTTTGCGGGGTTGAACACAAAGAAAAATATCAGCAAGGTCAGTTTTCACTGGGATGAGGAATCACAGAATCATGGAATGGTTTGGGTGGGAAGGGACCTTAAAGATCATCCAGTTCCAGGGACACCTCCCACCAGACCAGGCTGCTCAAAGCTCCATCCAACCTGGCCTTGAACCCCTCCAGGGATGGGGCAGCCATCTCTGGGCAACCTGTTCCAGTGCCTCACCACCCTCACAGTAAAGAATTTCTCCCTGAGATCTCATCTAAATCTCCCCTCTTTCAGTTTAAAACCATTACCCCTCATCCTACTGCTACATTCCCTGATAAAGAGTCCCTCCCCATCTCTCCTGTAGCCCCTTCAGGTACTGGAAGGCCATTATAAGTTCTCCCTGGAGCCTTCTCCAGGCAGAACAATCCCAGTCTGTCTTCATAGCAGAGGTGCTCCAGCCCTCTGATCATCTTCATGGCCCTCCACTGGGCCCGTTCCAACAGCTCCATGTCCTTCCTGTGTTGAGGACTCCAGAGCTGGACACAGTGCTCCAGGTGGGGTCTCACGAGAGCAGAGTAGAGGGGCAGAATCACCTCCCTCGACCTGCTGTCCACACTTGTTTTGATTCAGCTCAAGATGCAGTTGGCAGCCCAGGAAGGGACTAGGCAGGAAACCACCCTTTCACTGTCACTTTTGGCTCCTGTTCTTGCTGTTGAAATCCAAGAGCTAATGAAGATAGATGGGTTGATCCATGCTGCTGGGGTCTGGATACTAATGGAAATTATTTAATGGTCAAGAGCTATCACGGGGTGTATTGATTAATTAGAAGAGTTAGGAGGAGAGTGACTCTACCAGCATGGCAGCTACTAATAATAGAGCCCAAATCAGTCAGAGAGCATATCCAAAAAGGAAGATGAAGCAACTGTAGACTTGCAGCTCACCTTCCCCACAGGTGACAAAGGTAGAAACTCCTCCAGAGAGCTTGTTTCCATCTCCCACCTCCTGTTAGGAAGGGATGCGTCCAGGATGATTTGCTACAGGGTCAGACATCCTCAAAGAGGAACAGTGCCCTAGGGATGGAGGTGGCCCCTCTTTGACTACGCAAGAGCATGGCTGCAGATCATTGACAGAGAAGGTCAGTGGATGGACCCTCTGCTTCTCGAAGGATCTGCTGTTTCAAGCACTGCTTTTCCCTTTCTGCAAGGGGACCCTCAACCCTTTCAGACCTGCCCAAGGGACCTCAGCACAGCCTCCCTACACAACCATTTTCTGCCTTCTGCCTTTTGTGAATACAAACTTTTGCTGAGAATTGAGTCTTTAACACCTCCAAGGTCTTGATTTGTCCTTGCCTCAGTTTCCTACCTGTACAAATAAAACCTCAACCCCCATCCATTTCAAGCATAACCTACTCAGAGCCCAAAATCTCTCTCCCTGTCTGTCTACAAGGCCAGAAAGAAAAAAAAAAAATAATAAGAAGCAGCTTGTTCTAGGGCTTTTCTACACTACTGGAAAACAAACCAAAAAAAGGAATTAACAAAGTGACCCCTGGGAGAGGAGAGCTGCACTTGAGATAAGCTTCCCAGGTGTCTGGAGTAGTGCAGGGAATGATGATGAAATAGCTATATCGTATATACACACATTTGTTAGAGCCCATACTGACACAGCTGGGAGACACTGACAGCTCTGCAGAGTAAGACTAATTTCCAAGCACTGAAAATCATCTCGGTAGAAGGCTTAGGAGTAAAAATTATCCAGCCAATCTGACAGAGTGGTCATAATTTCGGCGTCGAACATCTCAGTAAAGCCTGAGCCACAAATTATCGTTCTGCATCAGCAGAAAGCAGAGATCTTAATGTTTTTTTTGTTGACATGGCAGACTTGATCACTGGCTATAGTGATTTGGAAAATAAGACAGGTGCTTTTTGCACCATGATTACCGCCAATGAAGATACAGTCACAGGGCAAAAAGGGGAAAGATCCTGGCCTGTTCTCCAGTGTGTTGAAGTTTCTTCCAAGCTCTAAAGTACCCTTTTTCTGGGGCTTTCCAAGGAAAAAAAAAAATTGCAATTCCATGCTCTAAAGTGAAGCTAAACCTTCCAGCAGTGTAAATGAAAGTGAGTGAAATAAAAGCCAGCATTCCTCTTAAACTAAACACGGAGCAGATCTCAGGTTGCCTCTCAAACTTCATCTGAAGATGGTACCACAAAGACAGTAAAAAACTTTCTAGCCAACTCCTCCCCGCTGGCTGGTTACTTTTATCAATGAACTGGATGAAAAACATGAGCCAGAACCACAGTGAATCTGATCTGATTTTGCTGCTTCATAGCTGGCAATGCAAGTATTTTACAGCATTTACTTAACGAAAGTTACGTGCCGCTAAGCAAAATGGGAGCGTTAAGATGCGGTCCGCACCCAGGCTCCAGAAGCAACAATCTAGTTCCCAAATTTTACTGTGCAGACAGGGTGGGTAAAACACACCTCATTTCTCACTGGATGGGCTCTCACTCCTTCCCCCCACAACTGTGCACTGGAGAACCACAGTGGCACCAGGAGGGCACCCAAAAATGCAATTGCTTTTAAAAAAATCACAGTCACCCCTCCCTCCTTATGCTGAATTTGATGGGAAAAGCAAGACTGGATTCTCAAGCATCTACTGGGGTGAGGTACATTCAAAACCAGCAGGGATACTCCGTGAAGTGTTAAGACACCTGTCAGTCATATAAGCCACCGGTTACCTGCTTAAGAAGGCAGATCAGCTGCAGTCACCAGGCTTGAGTGAATCAGCTTCACCGGCTCAACCGTGCATCAGAAGAGACAGCTGAGTTATTGCAGAGCACGTGGTCATGCAGGCCTCAAGGGTGGGCTCAAGCCTGCAGCACCACCACAGTATCTATATTTATTTACTTGCTGGCCGTTCATTGCAAGCTGCTGATCGATAGCTGGTTGCTGGAGAGAAACCCTCTCTCTGCTGAGTGATGCTGCTGCCAGTGCAGAGGTGGGTTTTTTTGATCCTGTTGACTTACGTCCTTGCTGCCACGGTAGGTATTAGCACATCTCCCAGTTGCACTGGAACTGTTGGTCTTCTTTACCAAACAGAACTTGCTTGATCCAGGAATTTGGGGAGGAAAAAAAAATCTCTCTCTTCTTCTGTCCTTGGTCACTGGGTCTGTTCCTGTTCCAGCTCCACTTTAACCAACTCTTCCTTCTTCGTTCAGTTTGCAGACAGTTTGTCCAGAGTCATAGCCACCATGTTGACTGAGGAGACGAAAGCACCAGTATATGAGCTTTCCTGAGCCTGAGGATATGTCAGAGGTAGATTCCCCAGTATACGCTTGCATTGGAAGCCCTCCCATTCCATGAACAAACATTGTCTCCCCAGCATGGGGCACACTCCTGCTCCTCACCTTCCCTTTGTGTGACCAGCCTGAGGAGCAAGACCCTCAGAGGACCCTCATGGTTCAGAGCAATCCCACGAGACATATTACTTCCAGAAGAAGTCAGGTCTCTTTCCCACCAAAATCCTCCTTCCCAGCACTACAACACTGTCACCAGCATCTTGACTCTTCATGCTGCCAGAGGCAGACAGCAGCACCAACCGGTGAAAGCTATCTTGCCAGAGGACATCAGCTCTGAGAGAACAACACAGGGCAGCTGGAGCCACCAAGCAGCGTCCCCCAGGAGTTCACAGCACCAGGGATTTTTCACTTCAGGTCAGAAACGACCACCTCCCTTTCTCCTTCCTCCCCACAGGCTTCAACACTTTGCAAGGTCATAGACCCAGCCTACACCCAGTAGCGATTTCCAAGACCAGTTGACGGTCTTACTCGGACAACCTTCAAGAGCATCTCAGAGGGATGTAGGCAGAGGTTCTACAAGCTGAGGCAAACCATCACAAGTAACAGGTCCCTCCCATTTGAGCCCAAAGTCCCTCAAAGCTACGGCTGTCGCGGGAAGAAGCGGAGGCGGCTGGAATGAAACACAGCCCCGTTTTGCTGTGGCACATCAGCAAACTTCCAGCCCAGGCTGCGCATCCACGACAGTTTGGAGTATTTTCATCTCTCCCCTCCTCGCCGTGCCTGCAAGGCAGGAACTCTTTATCCTCAGGCTTTGAAACGAGCTGCTACGTTATTTAATTTGTTCCCCCCCAACGGGGTGAGGCGCGGTGGCGTTTTGGTTTCTTAAGATCGCCGCGTACACGGTTTTCCCATTAATTTCTATCCTGCCTCGAACAAGCAGCGCAGACAGCACGGGCCAGCGGTCGTTCCCACTAATAGCAAGAACAAGCCAAGCAGATGAATTCAGTTTGGAAGAAGCAGCACGAACTCGTTAGGCT
>JAHREE010000387.1:0-22356 GCA_033628505.1 Tringa tobata | reverse complement strand
ATTACATCCCCACTGGATAGCTGCTTTCCAGTGACCATCCCTCTTCACAGCCCTTTGCTGACCACTGCTGCTCATGAAGACTAGAGGCCTCTTGTGCACCTAATCGCTGGCAGCAGTCAAACGCTTCCTTTTGAGACCAGCCCTGTGAGGCAGCAGAGCTGCTGCTGTGCCCACGGCTGGGAGGGTGCCAGACTGTGTCCCCCAGGGTGGAGTGAGGGCACAGCAGGGGACAGCAGGGCACAGCAAGCCTGCATGAGCAACCGCTGCAGCAGGGAGATGAACGCAGCTCTTGCCAGCTGACCCCGGGGACCCTGGGGCACACCGATGGACCCGTGCTGTAAAATGGCAAAGGGCTGGTGGTCAGCTGGCCAGGGCACAGGAACACCCCCTCCCAGCTGAGCTCTCAGTGTCCCCTGCCCGAGCCACCAGCTGCGATTTTGACACAGGAAACACCGCACTTGCCAGTCATCTCCACTGCACACCACTGTGGATGTGCGGGAGCACCTTTGCTGAGACCTACTTCTCCTCTCCCACAGCCTGGCTCCCACCTGTACCCAGAGAGGCGACCACCAGCAGGGCCAGCGCAGCCCTCCCTGGCCACCATGGCCACTGTCCCAGCCCCACTGCAGCCACCCGACTCACCCCTTCTCTGGGGGCTGCTTTCTGCTCAGACCCAGCTCCTGGCTGCTCATGCACCAACCGTGGCAAGGCAAAAATAACAGAAAATAAAATTCATGTGCAGTAAAAGCAGGGATATTGTGCAACAGCCGGTGTATGGTTCTGAACAAAGAATAAGTTGTCTTTTTTTTTTATTTATTTATGGGGTATTCACATGGGAAAGCAGCTTAATGCTGACATAACTACCCCCAAAACCGTTTTGTTTAGTTCTCCCTTCAAACTTAATAAAATAATATTTGTAGCAAAGTTAATTTCCTACAAAGTCCATGACACAACTGTAATTCTCAAAGGACGTAACCTGCCAAGCTCTTTCTGGGGAAGTTGTTTCCAACAAGCTGCGTCCTGAGCACAAGCCAGCGAGCTGTGAACAACAGGCTGCAAGGGTACTCATCCCTGGCTGTCCCTAAAATGCCAGCTGGTCCCGTGGTCGATTAACAGCGCGTGGGACAGAGATACCCAACAGAGTTTCAGGCACAACCTACACAACAGCAAAGGATCCTATAATTCCCCAGCACAGAGCAGTGAAGCTCTGCTTGGGTAGTTTGGGGCGCGCAAGGCATCTGTGTATTACTGACAGCGGGGAAATGCCAGAGCAGCGTTTATCTCTGGGGTCTTCTCAGGCAGGGAAGAAGCTCTGGAGATGGCATCTGAACAGAACCGAGAGAAAAACAACTTATCTCTAAAACCAGAGAGACCAAGGAAGGCAGAGCAGCCCTTCCTTGTTCAAGTGGCTCGACAGGCTCCACAGCATCACGTCCCAGGCTCTGGGCTGCAGCACAGCGTTGGGGAACCCCGTGGCCAAAGGGGCAAAAGATGTGCATGGTGCCTAAAACAACACAGAGAAAGCAGTGGAGTGGTGGGACTTCACAGAGCAGAGGGCTGCAGGGGAAACACCCCCTCCTGTCTGGCTGAGCGCTGGCGGAGAGGTTCAAAAATCTTTAAGCCCCTATAAAAAAATCTTTAAAAATTCATTAAAATTCACAATGTTCAGACCCCCCTTTACCAAAAAGAGGTCTAAAGGAATTTTTGCAGCCCACCATGAGGAAGGGCAATGGATGCACTGTAACTTTACAGGCAGGTATCAACACTGTATTTCCAATAAATATTGTCCTACGTTCTTTCCAAAATGTCAGGAGGTTTACAATAACACTGTGACCCTGCTTATTCCAGGAGGGTTCCTCCCAGCTTTTCCCTCAGAGAGATGAGGGAGAAATTATCCTCACTGAAAGATCATTACTGTGAGTTCACATAATCCCACTTTTAATCAAATGATAATTTAAGTGTAAATTCCACTTTATGCTTTTAGGAAAACATTGGTATAATATATACTGGTATTAAAACCTCATCCTCAAAAAAGATCGTTATCATAGTTGTCACTTAACAAAGCAGGAAAAAACCCAGTACAATTCAGAATTTAGACAGGTATTTCATCTATATCTCTTTCTTCCAAAAGATTAATTGTATATAATATTATAATCTCATATAGCCGTTACAGAGCCCCAAAAGGGAAAGTATGTCAGATAAAGCACACAGAGATATTTAAGCCTGATTTTTAAGATAAACCTATACCATGAATATTCCACTAATAGTCTTCCTTGAGTAATGTGTTTACAAGCAATTGCTTTGAAACCATCACTCCTGTGAAGTTTTAGGAACCTAATTGATTTGCTCCTCACTGGCAAAGATGTGAAAGTTGGAATATTGACAGGAACATCAAGAGAGTTGAAACACATTAGTATAACGTTCACATCAAATGCAAGGAGAAAAGCAAAATAGATCCACTCAGAAGTTTCAGTGCTCTCAGTAAAAGCCAAGACATTCAAACCACTGCTCGCACCAGGATGCGCTATTAGCTGCGGAGATGATAGGCCACTTCATCAGCTGGTGTATCATAGCAGACATGATGATCTGGCTCATTATTCTTGCTAAATTATGCATGCATGATGAGAGGGGGTCAGAAATCATTCCAGTCCATCATGTGCCAGATCACTGGAAAATCTTCAATAGATACCACAGGCAGCACACAGGCTGTACAGCCAGGCATCACCTGCACAGAGCTATTTCCATTTGACTTGTGATTACCCTGCTGGTTAATAGTAGGAGAGGATCAGAAAGATGCATCAGTGTCTTCTACAGTGAGCTGGGGAGTTAAAAAGACCTCAGTATTTATTCCGCATTGTCACAATGATCCAGAATTACCTGGCTTGGAGTAATCAGAAATGAGCAAAGGCTTCGGGGCCTGGCAAAGCGTGATTCCTGCCTCTGAGCAGCAGGACTGCCACCTCCACCCACCCGGCCACCAGCAAGAGGAGGACTGAATTCTCCTCTCATTTAGCATCTTCCCATCAGTGTGTGTGAAATGCAGGCACACGGTGATGCTGGGCTGGCTGCTCCTCTGCACGGCCCCAGCGGAGTGTGGGGAAAGTTTCAAAGACGGATGCTGGAGGGAAAAAACCCAAACAACTAATGTATTATATATATATATGGTTTTGCTCTGACATATAAAAATGCACAAGCATTCAAACCCTTGAAACAGCCTGACAGACAGGCTCTCGCTTCCCAGCCATCCCTCGCTTCACGCCGAGGGATGCAGGGATTTTCAAACTGAACTGGATGTTCCGGCTCCTCTGAAGATAAGCCCAAAATAGATTGCAGGGCATTTGCTTATTTTAATTCATATGCAAGCCTGTCCCACAGTGGGATTTCCTCCTTTTGGAGATGGCTTATCTGGTGGCTGGGTATTTAGCGTGAGAAGGACTGAGCTCCGGAGGGGCTGTTCCCGCAGGTCTGGGACGCGGTGGCTCCCGGCAGAGACGGTCACCCCTGGGTGCCCCAAGCAGGCTGGGTGACAGGCCAGCCCTGGCACACGGGGAACAATGCTGTCTCCTCTGCCTCTTACAGCTGCCAAGAAGCCACAGGTGGCTCAGGAGCCCACATAGCTCGTGGCCCTACAGGAGACGAGCCGTGCTACCAGCCAGCACCGTGCATCTGCAGCTGTGCTAAAGAGAAACGAGGCCAGCAGGAGGGAGAGATTATTACATGTGCCCTTGTCACCAAGAGGGCCAATGGAACCCTGGGCTGCACAGGGAAGAGTGTGGCCAGTAGGTCAAGGGAGGTCATTCTCCCCTCTGCTCTGCACTGGTGAGGCCACAACTGGAATTCTGCATCCAGTTCTGGGCTCCCCAGTTAAAGAGAGACAGTGAACTACTGGAGAGAGTCCAGCGAAGAGCAACGAAGATGATAAAGGGATTGGAGCATCTCCCTTATGAAGAAAGGCTGAGACAGCTGGGACTCTTTAGCTGGAGAAGAGAAGGCTGAGGGGAGACGTTATTAAAGCTTATAAGTATCTAAAGGGTGGGATGAAGAAGGATGGAGCAGGACTCTTTTCAGTGGTTCCCGGTGACAGGGCGAGGAGCAACGGGCACAAGCTGGAACATGGGAAGTTCCACTCAAATACAAGGAAATACTTTCCGGTGAGGGTGCCAGAGCCCTGGAACAGGCTGCCCAGGGAGGTCGTGGAATCCCCTTCTCTAGAGATGTTCAAGACCCACCTGGATGCAGTCCTGAGTGATGTGCTCTGGGCAATCCTGCTTTGGCAGGGGAGTTGGACTGAACGATCTCGAGAGGTCCCTTCCAACTCTGACAACTCTGTGATTCCATGATTCCATGATTACATTCTTTTTCCTCTGTTTTCCAGCACAGTGAAAGAATACTCACAGGCAGACTGTCCTAACACCGCTGATGCTCAGACAAAGCACAAAACACAGCTGATGGGATCTGGTGAAGACTAACCAGCAGCTAGTGGAAAGTCACTGAGTTCCACGCCAACGTTTAGCCCAGCACGATGCTGGCATAGTTGGCTTGAAAGCTGGCTTGTGTGGCAGAATAAACCTATCAGCAGGGGTAAACCACCACCGCCCACCAGGCTGTGGCCACAGGCTGACCCTGGTCTCACACGATGCCTGTGGGTCAGAGCACAGGCTCGCTCAGAGACCCAGCAGCAGCCCCAGGAGCTCTGCTCACCCCCTGGGGATCCGGGACAGCAGCTAAGTGCTCTTTATCAGCCCTGGGAAGATACAGCAGGATGAGAGCAGAATAACAAAGCTCTGAGATGTGATTTATGGAGGAAAAAACCTCCAAAAAACCAACAAACTTAGCATTAATTTCCAATGGCATTTGTTTGAGAGGCCAGCCAAGACTTCTTTTTGAAAAAAATCCACTTCACTGAAATACTCTTTTCTACAGGGACTTTTCTGTGTTGTGTTTAGATGGTGTTATAACAATAAACAGGCATCTTGGCCTTAAGGGGCAGCAGATACTGCCAAAGCAGGCAACATTTTAAACCTACAATAACCTTTAACTAATTGCAGAAGTCAAGCCAGACAGCCCAAACAGGCAAAGGCTGGGAGTGCACTTCAAGGAAGAGTGACACAGCACGGGCTCTTACCCAGGCACTGCTGCCAACTGGCTTAGGGAGAAACTTCACGTCACCGTAAAGCCCAGAAACTGCCTTAGAAAAAAAAAAACAACAATCAGCTCCTTCAGCATCGATATAGTTAATGGTTTGTGAATTGAAACCAACTTGTGATTTCCCAGTCTCCCCAGCAAAGAGTGGGGACCAAGGGGAATGTGGAAGCACAGCCCCTGACACAGAGAGAGGAGCTTCTGCTCCGAGCCACAGGGGATGCTTGGGGGGGACCTGCCTCGGATGAAGGGAAGGCTGACTGCTGAAGAGTGTTAAAAGCTATGCCAGAAAGCAAGAAAGCAAATGACTCTTTCTGATCAATTCTCCCACTCCTCAGAGAACTGAGGCTAGCAGAGAGGTGGGATGTGTTTGGGAAGCTGCTGAGCTTTGCTCGTTAGTTGCTCATTGCTTTTCACTAATGAAGATCTATGAAAGCTCACTGAGCCTCAGCCCCGTTATGGGGTTACTGGGCTAACGGTTCCAGTACATTCACGGGAGTATTTTAAGTGGGACCGAAAGCAGTTCCTACACCGGAGATCAAAAGCCCCTAAGCAGGGTAATGCAGACAGGGACATCAGTGCAGATGCCTTTGGCAGAGCCCAGGAGCTGGCAGTGGTCGCCATCCAAGGCCACATGGCTGGGAGGTGACCTGGGTTCCCTTCAGGGGCCACGCAGTGGCACTCGTGTGAGAACACGGCACAAAGTCTGACCCGCTCCAAGCCTTTCCAAAGCCTTCGGGGTGCTGTGAACCGAGGCCCTTTCACCTGGCCCACATCCTGGAGTGGCTCGGGCAGTTTATTTTAAACTGAGTCAATTTTTAGAGTTACTTTTTACGAGCCAAAAGGATTTAATTTGAAACCCCACATTGTTTTTTAAAAAAATAATTAAATTACGAGCACCCTTCCCCCCCCAGCCTGGTCCACAAAGCTTTCCCTGGAGATGCTCAATTGAAAGGATCTGGAACTCATCACGGTACCATCTGCCTCTCTCTGAGAGGTGATCAATCATCCTGAAAGTTTAAACACCCACAGTGCCTTAATCTGTTATAGTGTTCAAATCAACCTATTTTAAACAGTGAAAGGGAGGACATGCTGTCCCCTCATGGCACAGCGGTCAAGCCCTGGGTTCCATGCTTGCCAAGCCATAAAACACCAATGCTTCCTAATTCTTACAGTCAGTGCTAAGACAGACCTCCTTCTTTTTAGGGAAGACACATGGACAGAAATGGAGAGCTATGTGTGACACCAGCTCATACATCACCCTCAAAAGGGGCTGAGGGAGCAGTATGCATCCCGGTGCGTGGGTCTGAGGAGGGAAGAGCGCTCCCCAAACCTGTTGCCCTTCTGCCCCCACCCAGAAACTTTGCCCAGAAGTAGAGAGGAGCAAAGTTAATGCCTCATCCTACCGGGGTTAACCTTAGGGGTGCACAAAGGGCTTCTTTTCCAGAGGATACAGGTAAATTCACAAGTCAGTGGAAACCAAACAGATACTGATGGCTCCATTCCCCTCTACTGGGAGCAGGCGAGAGGCTGGGCCAGACCTACAAGACAGCTTTATCCACCCCAGAAGAACACTAATCAATCAACAGATAGAGTACACGGAGAGTACTTTTCACTTGTGCTGTCTGGAAGCTTTGGTATTGCACAATGTGGGTGTTTTTGTCCACCTCGAGTCACTGCCTGAGAACAAGAGTGGCCCCTGATGCTGTTGAGGTTGGCTTTCCCCTGCCCTGGGGTGGTTCGGAGCACAGGCTAGGTGCTGCCGAGGAAGGTGGCAGGAGATGCAGCTCTGGTCCCCTTGGGTCCCCTCTGGCCAGTACAGTCCTACGTGTCTGAGAGGAATCACCTGGCCTTTCAGTGACGGGGCTGTACAGGGAGACCAAGGGACCTGAAAGAGCTTGCCAGGAGAGCAACAACCAGCCTTTGAAGCCCTGCTAGCGTCACTGTCAACACTAGCACATCGCTTCTATGGTCTGGATTTAGGACACAGTGCAAGCCATCAGTGCTGGTACTGTTATGTGAAATACTGGGGGGAAAAGGGTACAAAGCATTTACTATCATTTCTGTTCCTGGCAGATGAGTAGGCAGTCTATTAACAGAGTTGAACTGAATGTAGGAATTCTTAAAACAACCTAGGCTTAGACATGCTGTCATCATTGGCTTAGAACAAGTCCTGCTCAAAAAAAAATCAGTTTGTCCAGATTGGCAACAAATTGTTTGTTTTCTTAGACAAGAACACCGGGTAGTCCACAAGTTCGTGATTCATTCTCCACCATGAAGATCTCCACCCCAGGTTTCTCTAACAGACATCTGTTTATTGACCTGCTACACCTTTTCTTAGTTTACCTGGAGACACCAACCAACGTCATTGTGTTGATCTTCATCTACAGGGAGAAACACATGAGGCAGCTGAGGGTTCTACTCATCACTTCACAGTTCGAGCTCCTGGATGTACCTTTCTTGCGTTGGAAATGAGCTGTGGCAATGAAGGCTGCAATTCTGGAAAACATGTGGTGGTTCAAAAAAAGCACATACATCCCTGTCCCCAAAATTATCTCTCTAGAGCTTAAGAGAAAATGAAGTAATTTTAGGTGCTGTTTGGTGTGCATATGTGATATCTAAGACTTTAAGGACTCCCTAGATGGGTGAAGAATAATTCAGGTACACTTACAGACCCAGACCTTGCAGACGCTACAGACAAGCCTTCCGCTGGCTCTGCTGTGCCTTGTTACCATAAGGCACAAAGGATGTGGTGGCCAGGAGAGGGAGTAGAACAAAGTGGAAATACTTGAGGATTTTACAGATGAGTATGTGGATTAGGAGAATTATAGGAGAAATTTAGGCCTTGAAGTTTTGTGCTAAAATATCCCGAGTTTTCACTGTGCATGTCCAGGATGCACCTACACATTGGACAATTGTCAAAGGGACGCCAAGATAGTTGGCTATACTATCACTTCAAAGAGGCCACAGTAGGTACCACGGGATAAGTGAAAACAGAATAAATCTGGCAGATGCCCTACATTTATGGATTAAAAAAGAAATTTCCCTGACAAGCTCTGAGCCCAAGCCAGTCACGCTGTGCTGCTATATGCTGACTAGGTGGAAACCCAGGCATGAAATACAACATCTGTCCCAGATCTGTTCAGCCCTGACCCAGCCGAGGATCAGTCTGTCCTGGCTGTTAGGCAGAGATAACAGAGATGAGACCAAGTCTAGGTATGGAACCTCCTTAGAACCACTTCCACCAGGCAGAGCATTGCTGGGTAAAAAAGGATTTTTGGAAACACTTACCTACATGATAACTCATTGTTACTGGGAGCCGAAGGCAGAGATTATCCCTGTGCCACCAGCCAGCTGCCTCTCCTCAGCTAGAAATGAGAAGGAAAGACCGCAAGATCTGCTGCCTCTCTGGACTTTACCCTCAGGCCCATGGAGCTCACCTTGGAGACAGATTTTGTGACAAAAAGGGCTTCCTTGATGTAACAGAGCCAGATCAGGATCAGTCAAGACTGATAACTAAAAGTCATTGCAAGTCATCCCGATATCAAAAATATAGTTACAGCATGAACTTTGGGAAAGAGCGCAAAGGGCCAAAATTTAATTTTCCTTAAGTCAGCACATAAAATCATTGGCTAATGTCAGAAACACAGCTGCTGCTGAGATTTCTCTGGAGAAGAGAGGGAGAGAAATGTATTCAAGACGTAATGCAAGTAGCATGAACTAGTTTTTTTTAATTCTCTCTTTCCCCATCCCCAGGTTTCACTCCAGTGTCACTCACAATGCTGGGTTTTTACTGATGTCTACATCTGACGCATTTTCAAAGCCCAGAAGTGAACAGCACTCAAAACACAGTGAGAGTCGCCTGAGAACCGCTTTCCAATATTTATACGAACAACCTCAGAGCTTTGAAAACATCTCAAAGCCCCCGCGTCCCACGGAGGCCCTCCATCGCACCCATGAGCTTTGGGATTGGCCCAGAGCACAGAAAAAGCCTGAACTTGTAAAATCGAGGTTAGTCAGATTCGACTAAACATCTGGTCATCGTCAGCGTGGAAAGCAGCGCTCCGAGATGGGCGTTTATGGTATTGGCCCTGAACAATTGCTGTTTCTTACGAAATGGAGAATTTAAAAGTTTGCTGTATACAAGGCTGTTTATTGGCTCCCGTTATTGTTTCCATCAGTGTCTTTTTCCAACAGCCAGCTTGCAGGAGCAGCACTAATCGCATCCAGCAGACACCTCCCCAGACATCCACCGGGTACTCTACGCTGTCAGCAGCAGTCGTTCTGCGCTGTGCCCCGCGGAGACAGCTCTGCCATGGGCTGGGAACCATCCCATCACGCATCCTCAGGTCCATCCGGGCTGTTTGCAGCACGCTCAGATCAGCCCCACGGGATTAAAAAAAAAACCTGAACCTGGTTCCCATTGCAATGATAATGCTTACAGAGTTTGCAACTATAAAGAAAATATAGGCCAGCAATTGCAAATTTGACTCTGCTTGGCAGCCGGGACTCCCTAGCACCTTCTGAAACCCAGCTGTTCTCGTCAGAGGTGCCTGCTTTTAGGCAGCCAAGTTGGAAGAACATTGGCCAGAAATGTGTGAATTAGTCAGTAACTCTGTGAGCAACAGGAAGGGAGGTATAACGACCCAGACGACTGCTGCCTCGTCACACGGGCTGGGGAGCTCCGCAGAAAATGTTAGAAGGATTATTCATCCTGCCACTCACTGGGCAACACACTTTCACTGCAAGACAGCAGTCTGTCTGGGGACAGCGTCTGTCTCTCCACTATGTCCATATAGCAGCCACGCTGGGGACCCCCCAGATATCACCACAGGACAAAAGGGGAATGGGAGCCATACTGATGCTGACACCACACATCCCCAAAGCACATAGGAAGCGGCTATCTCCAGGTCCTCTTTGGAGAGGCAGAGAGGATTATTTAATCAAACTGCATGGGGTGACACCCCCTGAACCCTGGCTGTTCTTGATAAGACAGCAACCCCGTCAATGGCCAGTGTGCACGTGCAGCGCAGTGTCCCACCATGGTCTCCCGGCAAGCTCAGCCCATGCCAACGCTGCTTCAGAGCAGAGAGCCCCAAGTGATGCTGGTTGGGCTGGGGTTCATCGGCCATGGAAAGGTCTGTCAATACAACCAGAGCCCTCCATCAGACCTCCTTGGGGTAACTGCACGGTGCATTACCCCATGCAGACCACAACCATACCCAAACCTTGCAGAGGGAGATGCGCAGGCTTACCTGTGTCTCTGAAGGTCCTTGTTGTGCACATCAGGATCCTTTACACACTCCACATCCTTCACAAACTGAGCTCAGAGAGATTCAGAGCATAAATACTTGAGCATGCACTTTTCCTGAACGGAGGTCACAGTTTCAGATTGTTTCTCTGTGTTGAAACAACTGAGTTAATAAATCAAAATAAGCTCTCGGAAGATTCGTGTTCAATAAGGATTAGAAACATCAGGGGTTTTGCCAGAAATAGTAGGCCCAGATACAGAGTTTGACCCTTCTTTTGCCAAACACACAGAAACATCTGCACAGTCAAGCAAAACTATGTAGCAAATTGGATCAAGATGATTCTGACCATGTTTGTGGGTTCCTGAGATCCTTTGTTCAGATGGAAAATAAGCAAATTAATATGCAAGTTTTATAAAGTTGGGATATGCATCAACTTATAGCAGGGTTTTTATGCCTCAAGATAAACACTTCACAGATTGCTTTGTTTAAAAGAGCACAAGCCAAAGAATAGGAGCATTTCCGCAGCACAGCGCGAAGTTCACCATTGTCTGTAGGCTAGATTCAATGCACAAATACAATAAAAATGAAGTTGTGCTGACAAAGTAGTATTTTATTTAACAACATTCTAAGAATAATTCAGTAGAGATGACAAAATAGCAAGTTTATGCCTGTTCAGCAGTAGACAATAAAATTTCAATATTCACCCGTCACACAGCAATATCACCAGCAAGTCAGAGCCCTGTTAAACGAAGAACTTTACAGGCATACAGCAGAAGACCCAGTTCTTGCCAAGAGATGCCACACTGACAAAAGCAGACTGAAACCTGGCTGATTTAGGCAATAAAATAACCTATAGCAAACCCCAATTAAACTAGGCAGCACCACCAAAGGTTCTCTCAATATTGCCTTTACGCACCTAGAACCCTGTTGTTCCAGGTGGATATTTCCAGCTCTTGGGTCAAACCGAGAGCTTTGGAGTAGGTGGCTGCATATCCCATAACTCTGATTTGGAGGCAATGACCACCACACCCTCTGAACAGGGGCTAAGAGAAACGGTATTTGTTTACCTTGGGCAAACATTTGACCTTTTACTTAATCCAGATAAGGGTGTAAAAGGCGCAACCGTATCTCATTTAACATTTCCATCGCTCGCCCTCTGCTCTTTGCCTGCATGGATGGCCCGTTCCAGCTTCACTGCTTGAGCGTGGTCCCCACAGAGCACATCACTGCAGGCAGCTCTCCCAGGGAGATGCTCCTCCCGGCGAGGAGGAACCCCTGGCTGCTGCTGACAGCAGAGGCTTTTGGAAGATAATGGGCTAAATTCAATTGTTGTTGCTGAGGTTGTGCCGCTGAGATCTTACCACTCTGGGAAACACACATGGAAGAGATTTAAACAAATACGGACACAGAAAACAGAGCAGAACATTAGATCTAAAACTACACCCATTAGAAAAATCTGGCAATGCCTTGTCTCTTGATAAACACTGAGCCTGCAGTGATGTTCTTTGCACGTAAGTCCTACAGAGGGATGGCCTGTCTGCCAGCTAGACTAGCAAAGGACATAGGCAAGACAGAAGGTGTGGTTTTAGGCTATCACTGAAAACCCCTAACTCGAGTGAATATTATACAACCAACACACTCCTGGGAACAGCAGTACTCCAGACCCACCTCTCTTTTGGTACTGTGATGAGTAAGGCTCAGCCACTTTGAAATTGTATGAGTTACTCCCATATTTTAACTGGAACACTATCATAACTTTTTATTTCTTGGCTTCTACTACTCAGTCAGGAGCATTTCTTACAGCACTGGGCCACCTTCCAGGCATAACATCTACCAAAGGCACTGAGTATGTCCTAGTTTTTCTCAGAATACAGCCCAGAGCAAAATGACTACAATGCAGCAAGTGCAGAAGAGAACCAGCAGCAAGGAGGTCAAACAGTAATTAAAACCAAATCAAAAAAAGAGCAAACAAAAACTCTCTAATCTATGACCCCAGGAGAAAATTATTGTGAACAACAAACAAACCCAGTTAGAGTAATGCTTTGCAGAATGCGTAGTGAAACACAACTCTGCAGAGCAACTTCTTGACTTGAAGGGTGAAAACTCTAAGTGCTGCTAGAACTTAATTTCCAAGCACAGTCAATGCTCCTGCCAAAGTAGGACCATCGACTCCCCAGGGTCTTCCAGCAGCCTGCAGTAATGAGTACCCCCAAATGCAGGAAAAAAGACAGAAATAGTTCCATTAACACACATAAACAATAAGGAGCATGGAGATAAAAACACTGATGAGTTACTTTTGATCCCGCCATTTACATCCCTCTGAGATACCCTGTTGTCCAGGAACGTCCAGATTCACCAAGAAGCACCTCAAGTGTAGTCTAGCAGGCCTCCCAATCCCTACTTTGGATAGAAGAAAGATGCACTAAATAGCTCATCGTTCCTCCAAGCAAGGAGAAGGACTTCTTCACTGTCATCCAAAAGCCCCTTCGCCTCCTACAGATGCCAAAATTTCCTTCCCTTCCACCCACCACTGTCCAGCTTTCACAGAGCTGTTGTCAGCCCCAACATCCCCAATTAAAGGCAACATCACTATCTCACCATCCATCTGACAAAGAGACATTTTAAAGACTGAAACAAGGAGTGATGGTACAGCACAAGGAAACAGAGAAACCAGCCTGAGTACCTAAGATCACTGCAGTTTGTATTTATGCCATACATCTGCATTTGTTCTCTTCTTAATTGTTCTCATCTTCCTTTCCAAACAATAATGGGGATTTTTTCCAGGTATCAAACATGGGGTTCAGACCTCTGGATGCCTATTCAGGTGTAAAGTCTTGGCATACTGTTTAATTTATGTTAAACCAGCTCATTACCATTGAACAATACCCAGTGAATTGGCTGTTGTTAAAAGAAATCACTTATCAAGGCCATGCCCAATAAAAACAAACTGTTAGTGCAAAGTTTTGAAACGTATGAAAGGAGGATTAAGGAAGAAGGATGTTGTTGCAGTTAACACGTGAGATTAAGAGATGAGAGATCTGGTTTCTATTAAAGGGACTCTCCCTGTGATGTTGGACAAACTGCATAAAATCCCTTTGTTTTCATTTCCCTCTGAATAAAATGGTAGCAATACTATTTTCCTACCCGGTGGAGAAGTGTAGATCGCTTCAGCACTACGACTTAAAATGCCTACCACCAAAATGACTATGAAGCACGCGGTGAAAGAAAAAACAACTCAACCTACCACATCCAATGGACTGAATTTTTAAACTCAAATGAATTGACTTTCATCCAATTTCCAAAACCCAAACTGACTACACACCATTAGGGTACGAATAAGCATAAGAAATGACACCCTACAGGGTAATTTTCTGGAGAGGCTGGAAGCCCCAGGAGAGGGGCTGGGGATGAGAGCACCTCCTCGACCGTGACCACACGGCTGTGCCTGTGACAGTATCATACATTTTGTGCCACCACACAGTGTCCCAGGGGCAGCTGGAGCCCGGGGCTCATTCTACACTCCCCCGGCTCCCTCGCTCCTGCCTTGCACACCCACGAGCATGCCAGGTTTCAAGATGTTTAATTGCATTTATGCAACTGAGACACCCATGGTCCTGCAGAGGTAACCAAGCGTTAACTGGTCACCTCTTTGGAGCAAGATCGTGTGCTGCATCCTTTCCAGTGAGATGAGCAGATTTTCGGCCTCGATGCTGGACAAACAAGGGGTTTCTGGGGAAAGGCTGAGCCCAAGTCTGAGCTCTGTGAGCTGCAGATGTGCAGGAGGTGGGCACAGCGGGGCTGGGAGGGGATGGGACCACTCTGCTGACGCCTTGCTGGACCAAAGGGCAATTGCATCCAGGGCTCCGTTTCCCACATTCCTGGGGAAATTACTGTGCTGCCTCCTACACGCTTTGCAAAAGGATGCAGCACAGAGCCACACTGCCTCCAGAGCCCAGTCCTGTGCTGGGCTCTGACATCTCACAGCTGGAACCACTACCCACCGCTGTGAGAAATGGCATTCAGTCATAAAAGAAAAAGAAAAAAAGAAAAAAAAAACAACACACCACACTTCAAGCTTGGCAAAGCCTCGTAGGAAATTTTCAAGGAGGCCTGTTTCTCCCACACATTCTCTGCATTAGCAAGGTTTTTATTATTATTACAATTTAAGATTACAGACAAATAGCTTTTAGAACATACAACGGGTGACTGCTTTGGCTTTTAAAAATTGGCCAAGATGTCGTAGATGTTAAAAGGGGCTGCTTTGTGCCCACATCATCTCCTTTCCCATTACCATCAGCAACACTGTGCAATCCTCTGTAAAGTAAAAACACATGCTGGAGCATTAATGATAATAGATGGAGAGGCTGAGGTTGCCAGCGCACATTTCTGTGTGTAGGTCAAGCAAGATGGAATACCAAGGAGAAACGTATAGAACAAATGCTCTCAAATAATCACCCTCCAAACAGTAACTGCATATTGAATCACAACCATGATTGATTTACTCGCCGACAAATCCTACCCAGAATAGCAACCGAGAAACCCAGACAAGTATCCAGGGGGCCACCCACTCCATGCACCATGGGGCTGGCTCCTCGTGGGCGGCCACCGCTGCTGTCTTCACCCGCCTCTCGGGGGTCCGAGGTCTCTGTGGTGGGTGTGGAGAGAGGAGATCTCCACCCAACCTTGGCCTTGCAGCACTTCCCAAGTAATTTCATTGTCAATTCCCTTCGTAAATAACTCAAAGCCAGGTTTTGATGACAGTTTGAGGCTTGTCATTGCTCCTGCCATAAAAGCACAGCAGAACACAGAAAACACAGGAGTCCATCCAATCTCACAGTTACACCAGAATCAGGAAAAGCTCAAATTAAATCTGGAAAAATCCCATCCTGCCCTGTTTTCACTAAGTTGCATGCTACCCCACTGCAGCAAACCACAGGGGTGCCTCCCCACACTGGGCTGTGGCAGCTCTGGGGCCAGGCAGCCCCCCTGGTCTCCCAACAGCCTGTCCCCCAGTCCCGACCAGCAAGGCTCCAGGAAGGTGGCCTGGATCACCGTGGATGGCGTGAGTCACTGGTGGGGACAGAAGTAATCCACAGACTTGCAAACGCTCTGAGACACGCTGTCATGAATCAAACAGCTGAAAATATAACCCAGCAGCCTGATAAGCAGGGCAAGGGTGTTGGAGGAAAGTGTTTTATGGGTCCTCCTTCCTTCCTTCCTCCCCCCCCCCCCCCCTTTTTTTTTTTCTTTTGATAAACACACAAGGTTTTCTTTGGGACACAGCTTTCCACATAATTTGTGAGCTTGAGCAACCCAGCTTGTGCAAGCAGCCGTGTGCCTGGCCAGGACAGGGATGTCTGGTATCGCGGGGGGCTGCCGGGCTGACGTCGGCCTTGACTCAGCAGCTCCCACCCTGAAACACTAGTCCCAGGAGGTCCCTGCTCCCGGCCTCCACGTGGGCTGCCTCTCAGGGCTCCCGTGGGCTGCTGCCTGTTTGTGCTACAGTCTCCCATCCGGGTTCGGTGGGGATGGACTGTGCCAGCAGCACACGTGGACAATAAGGAAGAGAAGGAGCCATTCCTGGCACATGCCATGGCCAACCGACCCTGGTGCACAGAGAGGGGCATATTTCAGCCCCCCAGGAATCCTCCCATCCCTGCTCCTTGCAGCAGGGTTGCTCCTCATGATCCCTTCACATCAGCCCACCTGCCAAGTCTACCGCACCCCTGGTGCCCCCACACCTCCTCCTCCCAGCGATGCCCTGGCAGCACCTCCTTGTTTGCAAACTAAACTCCAGAACCAAGTACAACGCAGGGCACAGAAGGAGCATGAAGGCCATTAAGGACTCCCACATCAAGTACCCGCCTGACTGGTATCAGCAAATTGCAGACTAAATGTAATCCTTTTAATCGAATTTAATTTAACCGAATGTAACCTCTTTGACTGAGAGGCGCCTGGAGACATTGGTCATTTGGGGAGGCACAGGGCACATTATCCCATGCCAGCATGGTATAAGATAGGGCTTGTCCACAGCTCGGTTACACGCCAAGCAGAGGAGGGGAGAGAAAGCCCGCGGTGCTGATGAAGCCAGGCAAAGCCAGCACACTGACACAGGAAGAAATGAAACACTGGGGAGGCACATTTGGCCTGTCATCACTTAAAACTTGCAAACACAACAGTGGTTATTACCAGAGTTGAACAATGAAACCGGAAAAAAAGAAGTCTCCACTAAGACAATTGCTGAATCAAAACAGTTACAAGAAGTAAAAGTTTTGCTCTTCCTTAACAGAAAAGGCTAGGCTTCCCGTGGCACCTACCTTGTCTAGACTCCTTTAACACCTTGTGCCACAGAACGAGGTGGCTCAGCAGCTCATTCAGAGGTTGTCTGAAGCAGGCTGTCAGAAAGCTGCAGCTAAGGGTGGCCAAAACTGCAAGTTTGTGAGAAGTCTAAGCCTCTGGAAACCTGGTTTCACTCCCAATTTTCAACAAAAACTAACATTTACAAAATTTCTTGTGACAGAGAATGATTTTCCCATCTAAAAAGAATATCTGGTAAACATCAGCATGAGGCATTTGTGCAATCATCTATTCCCTCCACGAAACCCAGTAGCTCTGAATTAAATCAAGATGAAAAACCACAGTGAAATTGTCAAGGAACTCCTGCTCCCATCTCACCCCTTCCCCTGGTCTCCCAGCTCACAACAACAGCCTGGAAACCCTCTCAGCCTGGCGTCGGTCAGGGCTGTAGGTCTGGGGGTGCTGGGCTGCAGGGCTGGGAGACCAGTGCCCTCCTCAGCACAAAGCAACTGACCCTACAGGTGAAACCAACTGGTGGCCTAGCCGCCCCCAGAGAGGCCAGTGGGAACCCAGCAGGACACTCAGCAGAGTCCAGGCTTTGGAATGTGGCATCCCATCCACCAAGGCACTTATGGTGGTGCCAGATGCAATTTGAGAGTGATCCCCCAACAGCTCAGCTTGCTTCTGGTAAGTACATTTTTAAGCACCGGCTGGACTGGCAGAGGTCACACAGGCCAACACAACAACCCAGTCCAAAAGGAAGCCCCAAGAGAGTCAGATATCAATGCCACAGAATGCCACATTCGATCTCCAGCACAAGGTTTCATAATGTTCCTTTATAGAATCATAGAATCATTCAGGTTGGAAATGACCCTTGGGATCATCGAGTCCAACCATCTACCCTACTGTACAAAGTTCTTCCCTACACCATATCCTCCAACACCACACCTAAGTGACTCAAACTCATGCAGGGATGGTGATCCCAGTTACTTACATCCATCCCAGTGATCATTACTGGTTTCCCCTACAGTTGCACTCAAAGCAAGCTGCTCTTGGTGCTGTGCCCAATACATATGGGTTGCCCTGTGAGGATGCTTCTGTCTAACATGACCAACAAATAAAAAAGGGAAAGGAAAACAACCAACATTTGCTTGTTTAGATCCACTGCCAGGCTGGAAACAAAACTTCCAGCTGCTGGAATGGCCAAAGCATGTTCCCTTTGTATTTGGAATTACATCTCTTGTGTAGTCCCGCAAGTCTCCTTGAATATAACCGCCTTTGTTTGCTTTAATTGAGTATCCCTGGGGTGTTTTAAGCTAATTCTGGTAAAGCAAAACCAAACCAAACCCCCCTTCCACTCCAGCCCTACACACCAGTGAAGGTTCAGATTGAAAAAGCAACACGGGAACGCCGTGGCTGAAGCACCTCTCTCCATCAGCAGCCAGGGAACAGCCCACACGCTGCCGCTGTGCCGGGCAGGAGAGGGCAGGGAGGCAGTCGTGCTCCCTGGAGAACACCGGGGTTTGTGCTCCCCGGCTCAGAGCACCCCTGGAGAAGACATCATGGCACCCAGCACACCCCTGGCAGGGGCGTTTGCTCAGCCACGGTTGAAGGGGGAAGCCCGACAAGCCAGGCGGGCTCATTGCCAGAAGGAGCAGGCAATCACCACTGCCACGTCCCGGCCGCTCTGCCCCCAGCACCTGCACTCCCAGCTCCAGTTCTCGGTGACAACAAAGAGTGGGGAGGGAACCCTTCCCTCCTGGCGGGGAGAAAGGCCA
Organism: Tringa tobata; assembly: GCA_033628505.1. NCBI lineage: Eukaryota > Metazoa > Chordata > Aves > Charadriiformes > Scolopacidae > Tringa > Tringa tobata. The sequence continues at coordinate 3,887 of JAHREE010000387.1, read as the reverse complement.
GTCCACGGGAAGAAAGGCCAGTCCACGGGAAGAAAGGCCAGTCCACGGGAACAGGGGGTGCTCAGTGACAGCAGCCACACACCCAGCACCCACACACGCTGCCGGCACCCTGATGGTGCCAGAGGGACCCAGCCCGGCTCCGGCAGCCCTGCTGCCAGCACTGGAGGGGGGGGGTCTCCTCCGTGCCCTCCCTGCACCCTCAAAACTGCCCCTCTTTCCCCCAAGCAGCCTCGAGTCCCCCTGCAGCCCATCAGCCGGGGGGAGGGATGGCACCGGGAGGCTCCAGCTGTGGTAAAGGCAGCTCAGAGCAGGGGACAGCCCTCGGGGTGGCCAGCAGTAGTATCAGGTTCCTGTTCAGCCTGGAGAAAGGATCACAGATGGGCATTTATAGCCCAGGCTTCAGCCCCACCATGAGCATGGTGGCCTCCAGCTGGAGGCTGGTGGTGGCCCTCCCCATCTGCAGCCTCTGATCGAGCAGCACAACACTGGCAGGAAGGAAGAGAGAAACTAAGAGACCCATGGGGAGATTAGGCTGCAGTTTAATATTTTGTTTCATATAGGTATAATATTAAATATAATAAGCTGCAGTCACCCATCCCACCAGCTGGTAATTCCCTGAAAAAAAAATAATCTTCCATATAGATCAAAAGGGGCACTGTGGAGGCTGCAGCTTACCCAGAAGCTTTTCCTTACTGGTGCGCAAACAAAACCCGGGATTTAAGGCTGAGCTCCCCCCCAGGTAGGTCACCCCATTCCCTCCTCCTGGGAACACCACAGCAGTGCCAGGGCACAGCCCTTTGCCCGCAGCAGAGGCACAGAGCCCTCCTCTCCCCACACCGCAGGTCCCACTCGGACCCTCCTCCTGCACACCAGCTGCGAGACCCGATGAGCATCATCTGGGGGACAGCGTGGGAGGGACCCGGAAAGGAGAAGTGGAGATGCTGGAGTGGGAAGCTGTGTCCAGGAGGAGATGCTGTGGTGGTGCTGGCTGTGGCAGGGGTGAGGACAGCCCCCCATTGCGCCAGGGGCCCCTCCCCAGGCAGAGGCAGCAGCTGGCAGAGCAGAAGCAGCCGCTGGGCTGACGGGTGCTGCCAGCAGCAGTGGCAGGGTGCTTCCCTGCTGGGCAGGGACAGAGGGTGACTCGGGGCTGCGTGGAGCTCTGCAGAGACCTTTGGTCCCCTTAACCTGGCAGGAGCACTCGTTGCCACCACGTGAAGACTAAGAGACAAAGGTGGCCCAGGCAGAGGGCAAGCCACCATCAAGGAGTCACAGCTCCAAATACGCCTCTTCCCACCCCAAATGCCCAATTGCAGAGAGGTGACGCAGGACCTGCACTCACCCCTGTCACTGCACTCACCAGGGACAATCCCAGCCACCAGCACGTCACAACCAGTTACGTGGCTGAGGGCTGGAGTGCCTCAGTTGCCTCCTCCTCCCTCTGTCTCTCCTGCCAGTCTCAAAGGAGCAGCAGTGAGCCAAACCCAAGGCAGGAGGAGGAGGAGGGGGGACTTCATTCTCCTCCTCCACGCCAGGACACTAAACCCCAGCTATGCCAGCAGGATGGGGTTACTTCAGAGCCAGGGACATCTTCCCGCCTCCAGTCAGTTGTCAGGGCATCTCTCATCCCATCTTCAAGTTTTAGAAAGTGAGGATCAATCTTTTGCCAGCTGTGACAGCAAAAAGCCCCAGCAGCTCCCGTCTGCTCCGTGCCTACCCAGGCCTGCTGGCTACAAGGCTCCTTCTGATGCCGAGATGGAACTCGAGATGATCCCAATTAAAGAAGCGAGGCTGTCACAATTTTCAGCTGCACTAGTGAGATGAGAAAACTAATGGTGTCACCGAGTGTCTGCAGGAACAAATTTACAAACCTAATCACCTCCCAGCATAGCCAGGCTGCCAGTGCCTGGAGGAGGGCGATAGGGGAGAAGAAAGCTTTTGGGACTCTTAAAGAATGTTAATTTACACTAATAGGAATCGGATCTGTCCTTGCCTGTAATCAGCAGCAGAACGGAGATCCTGAGCTGGAATATTAATGCAAGTGCTCCGTGGGAGATGGAAACCTCTCAAAACCTCTCTCAAATGACAAGAATTAAACATTAGAAGAGCAACCCAGCAAACTGCAATGCAGTCGTGGTGTCAGGAGGAGGTTGAGAAATTCAGTGGAAGTATCACCGCCTCCTGGTAGTGCCCAGGACCTCTGGTCACTACCTGACACACTGATTTTTCCCTCCAGACACCCTCCCAAACCCGGGTGTGATCTCTGTTTCTCCTGTAAAATATAGTATAAATGAATTTTTAATCCTGGGTTGATCAGGCGCATCCTCTGTGAAACCCACTGTATGGGAACAGGAGAGAAATTGGTTATTGTGACTGTTGTTATATTTTGTTATTCTACATAACTGCTGCTACATTTTAGGGGAAGGGAAATACCTCTGACACTTCTTTTCAAAGAGGTGCTAAGGATTTTGGGTGTTCAGCTTGAGACACGGCATTAAAAATGAGCGGCTCTTCCTGGAAATAAAACTAATGGGGAACAGCCTGGCACCGAGAAGGGGAGGGATCCAGGACACCCACTTGCTGCTGCAGCCTGTGGCAGGAGAGGGGCCTGACGATGAGTTATCACCCCGAGGAAGGTACTGCAGGTGTCAGGCAGGTCTTTTAAAAAGTGTTTTGTTCTCTCGAGTTAGTTTTTTCCCTCCGCCACGTGTTTGGCCGCAGGGGTTACAAAGCAGCAGAGCGTTCCTGCGTTTCCTCCACCGCGGGGAGGAACCAGCCCTGCACCAGGAGAAAATCCACAGCCGGAGCAGCACTTTGCTGAATTGTACCCCAGACTTCTTATTGAGGCCCAAACGGGGCACCCTGGTCATTCCTGTACATCCTACCCTGCCCTTGGGAAGCTCCTGCTGCTGACTCCCTCTCCCATGTTCCCTGATGTCCGAAAGCAAGCAGTGCCCCAAGGCAGGGACGTGCCTCTGCCCTCACAATACAGAGGCCCAAAAGGTGGAAGGAAAGATGAATTTTCACTCCCCTGAGGACAAAAAAAATTATATCAAACAACCAAAAAAAAACGGTCCCAGCAGGCCTGGCATGAAAACATTTACCAGAGAAGAGGACAAAAGCAAAACCTCGTTAGGAACACAGGCAGGTTGGGCAGCTCAACACGGAAACTGAGCCCCAGCCCTGACGTTCAGCATCTCCTCCTGCTTCCCGCCCTGCTCCATCGCACAGCAGCCCATTGCCTCCCTAAACAGGAGCAGGAGTAATGCATGACAGCCCACGCATGACAATCCTTTGCTGCTCAGCTATTGATGAAAAGGGGTAAGTCTACTTTTTTAACCTTTGAAATGAAATTACCCCTAGTTAAAACTAATGATTTTGGGTTTGGTTTTGTTTTTTTTTTTTTTTTTTCCTGTTATTACAGCTAAAAAGTTGACCTGCCGTAGCCTTTTTTAGCAAAACATCTTTGCAATAAGCAGGTCAGTAACATAGCTTAATTTTTCTGTACACTCAGCAGACAGACAGTAACAACTGCATATGAAATTGCAGAACGTCGACGTCTGAGGCTGCCATCAAAACAATAAAACACGCTACGGAAGGACTCTATTTTTCTCTGCCGTTTACATGACAGATCTCCTTAATTAACTGGTTTGCTGGCAGAGAGAATGAGTGAATGAGAGATAAATTGGCTTCCTTTGCTATTAACGTCTCTATTGTTTTCTTATGTATCAGGCTAATTTAATGTTACTGCAAGTGAGGATTAAAAGCCTCAATTACTGGAAGGTGGTGGGAGGGGGGACTGAAGAGGCTGACAAGCAGCTCCGTGAGGAGCCCGGTGGCTGGGGATGGAGCCCGTGGTGGACATCACCGTGGGTGCCAGCCCGGGAACC
>JAHREE010000386.1:717560-746770 GCA_033628505.1 Tringa tobata | reverse complement strand
CTGGGCACCACTGAGAAGAGTCTGGCCCCATCCTCTTGCCACCTGCCCTTTAGGTATTAACAAGCATTGATGGGATCCCCTCTCAGTCTGGTTTCCTCCAGGCTGAACATCCCCAGTGGTCTCAGCCTTTTCTCAGCAGAGAGATGTTCCAGCCCCTCATCATCTTCACAGCCTCTACTCTCTCCAGTAGTTCCCTGTCTTTCTTGAAGTTTTGGAAGAGCAACGATACTCCCCCGCCCCAACACACCCTCTCAGTACACTCAGGCCAATATGGCATTTACATTTCCTGATGATGGCAATCATTCACTTGCATAAATTGTGGAAACCGCTGCGCTGAGTAACTAGATGCATCGCTCAGGATATTAGCAATCACTCAAAGCCTACATACAGTCATGACTCACCAACCAAGAACAACAATTCCTAAAACTCCTTTGTAAAAGTATTTGAATAATAACTTCTGCTGCAGAGTATTCTTCACATGACGCAGCATGATATTAATACCCATAGAAAATTTTCCCGGGGACCAGTAAGAGCCCCTTTTTATGTTTTGATTGACCCGCATCCTTCAAGAAAGAAGATACAACTTTGTTCAAAACGACTTAAAAATATTTGTTGATAATAAATGAAGACAAAACACTTACCTCCTGCAGATACTTCTATTTGGCTTGGTTCAGCTGGCTCTTAAATGAAAAAAAAATATAGTCAAATGAATATAAGTATAGTTTCAATTATATGAATCAGATAAGTATCTCAGAAAAATTAGGAGAATTAAGTTTTCCCTGAAAAAGGCATCTTCTTTTTTCTCTTATGTTCAGACACAAGTATCTTTGGATGAGATAAATGTGCGTAACTTTCTATAGAGTCTGCAGCAAAATATAAAAAATGCCCAAACATTTATTATATTACATTCCCTAACACTTTCCCTTCCGAATATGGTTCCCTGTGGAGACATCACCAAGTCCAAGCAGAACGTTATGTGCACTTGCACAGAATATACCAAGTTTGGACCAGCTCTACTGAAAACAATGAAATATAAAACTGGATTTCAAAAAGGAGTCACCACTTCTGGTTAGTATTGCCATCAAGGGCAAGCATGTGTATTTTGGGGGAGAGTGGGAAGGTGCAGAATAGAGGGCAGAGGTATTTCCATAATGATTTTTCTATTATCAATGCTGATGGATCGTAGACAGATGTGTGCTGGGAAAGCCATTTAACCTTTTAAGTTAAGGACAGACAGACTAAAGAAAGGTCATTGACCATCAACAACCATTCTTCTCCCCTCCCACGTAAACAGAGGAGCCAGTAGTTTCCTTTATAATTATGTCTATCATAAAAGTGCTTCTTACACTTAAAATGTTTATCAAATGCTTTCCCTTAGTTCCCCAGTTTCTTTGAGTAACAGTTTATTCAGTCAATTGCAAAAGCCTTTCCTGTGCTACACCAACTTGGGACGTGCATTTTAAAAGGTCTGGGGACATTTTGGTAGCTATATTGGGTCAAAAGGAAGTTGCTCAACTACACTTACTTTAACCACTCATAGCATAAAGCTCAGTTCTCCCTTCAGAACCCAGCCTAGCTGGGGTTATGGAGCTGTGCAGGGGGCAGAAGTTCCATCAGGACCCCATTCTAGGTCCTTACGTGTTACACGGGCAAACCTGCAGGTGGCTGAACCTGGTGCAGACACACACACTTTGAGTTAAGCAGACATCAACAGATGGATACTGAATTGCCTTTATATATTGCTTCTACTAATCCTTCTTTTCAGCTCACTCAAATGAAGGAACACGCCAATGACACAGCCTGAAGGAAGCAGCGGCTCTTTCTATTAATTTATTAATATTTAATAGCTCTAAAAGTTAGTGTCGCACACCATCTGTCAAAATCAAATGGCTCATCGTGAGCAGTGTGTTCCCAGGACACGACTGCTAATATCAGCTGCCAATAAGGTGGAGAACTCCACACCCTGCCCCTTCTGCAAGGACACGCGCCACGCTCAGCCTCACCTGGGAGCACTGGTGCTGCTGCTGGAGCTGCTGGTGGTGCTTCTGCTTCCGTTTTTTCCATCAGCTCTAAGATCAGACACCATCGCTGTTAAACTTCCCAATGAAAACGGTCCCAACACGTAACACAAGGGCAATCTTACTTCCTGACTCTGCAAACCCTGCAACTTGTCGCATGAACTTGTGATTCAGTTGCAGTTCAATACTTTTATTACAGAAAAAAGCATTCCCTGTCTTGCCTGCAAGCACCAAAAAATTTCCTTGCAAGCTCTCATGTGTTCTCCAGAGCAAGAATAAAGCATCATACCTAATAAGCTCAGAGCCTTCCAATCATTCACCTCGCGATTTATCAATATCAAATCATTCTGATCATAATTAATGGACGTAGATACTGTACAAAATCCACATGTTCAACAACCAGTCTGCTCTCCAGTATCCAGGTATCCGAAGACCATCGGATACCCGTGTTGTTCTTACTGAGGGTATTAGCTAGCCTCAGTCCCAGCACGTGTCGACGGTTATGCTGGACAGACAACAGTTTAATAGGTTCTTCCATTTCTAATTCCATTCTCTGGAAATGCTACTGCACATTTATCTACCTGGAAGGTTCCCTCTTAGAAAGGAATCGCTTTCCCTCCAACTTAGGTGTCCCTAAGACTGCTGAGCAGGTCAGGGTGAGTTACCAGCTCTAATACCTTCCTGAGAACACTTCACACTGGCAGCTGACAGACCTCAGCAGGTTAACTGGAACATACTGGTGGCTGGGTGTGAATGAATGACCACGGGGTTGCTCCAGCTCAGGGGGGGTAAGGCCAAACCAACGACAGCAGGTTATTTGGCCTCTGAATTTCTGGTCTGACACTGGCTCAGAAAGAACATGACACAAGGGGCACTAATGAGTGTTTTGCAGTTTGTTTTTCCTCCAATTATTTTAGGCAATTGAAAATACTTTTTTTTTTTCTCTTCCCCAAACAATGTCATTAACATGGCCAAATTGGCCACAGCACTTCAGGTAATCACACTCTGCCTCTCTAAACTGTTACAGTTTCAGCAGGATGCAGATTTTTTCACAGGAAAAGGGTTGTGCAGCTACTGGAAAAGTTCTTGCTTATTAACTGCTACTGAGATGGATCCCAACCTAAAATGTAGGCACTCCCATCTAAGTCTGCTGCTCAGTCAGGGTCCTAAATCTCTTTGGGACTCTGCAGCTGAAAAATACAGAAACAGTATCCTGCATTTTCACATCAAAGTTAATGCTAATTTATACTGTTCCGTACATTTATCACACTGCTCTCAATTTAATTGCACGTGCATGTTTAGTCAGGAAATTTTAATGAGACAGTAATAGACAGAACGTAACCACTGTGGCACCTCTGCCACTAAGCTAAAATGTAGAAGACAAATCTTGGTAAGTTACAAAGCCACATTTGCCATCAGTGTTTCATAAATACTTACGATTGTTAATCACAAGTCCCGGAAATGGTCTGTAAAAAAAAAATAAAAAAATTTACTGATTCTAAACTATACAGCGTGGGGTCTCCCTCCCAAGGCAGTCTCATTAATGGTTTGTAACAGAGTTCATGCTAAAAAATGAACAGAGAGTCAAACAAACCAGAAGGAACCACCACAGCAGCTCTTGGGCACTGTGGTTACTCCGCTAGCATCCTGAAAATTAACACAGACACAGAAAAATCTAAATCCTTCCCCGGGTCACAGCTAATTAACAAGGGAGTCACTTCTTCAGAGCTCAATTAAACAAAACGTATCAAGCAGAAGTCCTTTCAGTTAGAACTCTAAATGATTAAGGGTTGAGAATTCAGACCCCTTAGTAAAATATATTTAAGCTTTTAGACTCCTGTGAAGCAGTCTATGATTTGAGAAATTACACAAACTGAGATTTTTATTTTCAATTTCTGAACTCCTTCTGAGTACGATTCCAAAGTTTCATCTATTCTGCTTCATGCATACAAATACACTTTGTATGTATGTGTGTGTGTATATACCTCTATGCAAACATACACATATAAAAAAAATTCACTTTTATTGTAATTAAACAATACTGTATTTTTATATATTGTAGATAAACTCATTTTGTAGAAAAATCCCCATTTATCAAAGAGCTTACCTTAACTCAGGGATTTTAACACAACTGAAATACTTAAAAAATATTAATTTTAATACTATTATAAACATACTATTTAGTGTCAAGACCCAACAAGCTCTGGACCTGCCTCAAAGCTTGATGTGATCAATGGAGAGCAAAGCCCGCAACACTTTAGGGCTCTCAAAAGACAGCTTGCTGTAATATGCAGTATTAATAATATGTCCTTTGTCATACTAAATTGGTCAGGTTCTCCAAAGAGTTAAATCTTTAGTCATGCTATGAAGATCTGGGCTTCATTTGGCCTGACACACGGTTTCCAAAGGAGCCAACATCTTCCACTATCTCAAGATGCGCTGCAACTTCTATTTGTTTGCCTCTCAATTGACTCGAGTAATACAGGGCTTGTCCTCGCCCCATCTGCACAATCCAATCCACCTACCGAATGACAGTAAATTTGATGAACTCTGCCGATTCCAAAATCTTCCTCATTGAGCTGATTTCCAGGTAACTGGGAGCTTTAAACGCCACGCCGGGGGGCATCCCGTCCACCACCACGCAGCCGGGGTTGATGGTGATCTTCCTGTATGGCACCTTCACAGGGAAATTCATACCAATGGCTTCACCTACGAGAGAGGTCGTGTTTATTTTCAACTCTCCATACTTATGATGACACTGAAGAAAAAGTTCTCAAATTATAAGATCTGAAACTATGACTTGACAAGTAAACCATTATAGTGTTAGATGGTTTGGATTACGCTCATGGATGTTACTACAAGAGTGTTAGATACAACTCTCTGACTCTGACAGCTCATCATATAAAGAACCCAGAGCCTGTTCACTAAAAAAGGTTCAAAACAAATATCGAAGAGAATAGCTACATGAAGGAAAAGAAAGCGTTTCCTGCAATGTGCACGAAAAGCAATTTAACACAGCACTTTCAGGTAAAGAAAGTGCAATTGCTGTACAATGCAATTAAAAAGTAAATATAAAGAAAACTATACACAGCAAAAAGGTTAAGTCACATTTTAAGAAATACTCTAGCCCTGAGTTTCAAGAGGTGAGGACTACGAAGCCCTAAGAAGAATCACGGTTTGCCAGCAAAATAAATATTTTATCCATGTTTACCCAGAAAGAAACAGAAAAAGAGCCTATACTCTTGGGAGTTTTTGTTTAAAACACTAAACAACCTCCATCACTAATGAAAGATTCTTTTTGAAGTCAAAGCACAACATTCATATATAATTCTCAAACTTGTTCATTTTAATAATCAAACATATCACCCACTGTGATGATTCCGTAACTTCACTATGAACAACATTAATTGCATTCACACCCATGTAAAAATGGGGAGTAAGAAGCAATTACCAAATTTCCGGCTAAAAAGATCGTTTACTTGCTCTCTCAGTTGTCTGGCCTTTTCTACTTTTGACAGTCGCTCGCTTTCATCATCTGGAAGAAATTGTTAGAATAGCATCAGAATTAAACAGTTTCCCCCCCTGAGCTTGCTTATCCCTGCATGTTTACTCAAAGTAGGTATATCTGGCTGCTTTGAAATGGCACTTTGTTTCTAGTTTTAGGAGTAACACAATATTGTACAAATACACAAAAAGAGCTGATTGTTAAGAAGTCAGTGAGAAGCTTCAAAATATTTACACGACCAACATAAGATGCACCATTGATTTTGTAAACTTAACCAAAAATCAGAAATTGTTTCATTTTCAGTACACGTAACGGTGGGGAAAGGTAAAAGCAAAGTGACATCCAAGAGATGGCCATCGCATGCAAAGTTCCTGCAGTTTCTAATGAATGTAATATGGGCCTGAGAAAGCAGTCATCAGTGTTGTTTGAGACAAAGCAGTTCTGTCTCCGTAGTTATTCAATTCAGTCCCAGTCCTGATCTCTTCAAGTTGCCAAGAAAGATGCAAATCGGTATTTAATTTGCTTCATCAGAAAAAAAAGGAAAAATAGGAATATTTCTTAACTTGGGACTGGGTCAAAAATATCCTAGAGATGTCACTGAATAGATATTCATGAAAGAAAATATTTATCATCTCAGGAAAAACAGAATGCTAACTTATGCCCTTTGTTGACTGTACAACCAGTGTGACAACCATTTCAGTGAATCAGTGTGACTGTAGGAAAAAAAGTACATCAGACCAAACAAACATAATGAAGAATACAGGCACAAAAATGAGATGAAAGCAGACAGTATACGCACCTGGTATAGTTACTTGAATGATGTTAAGATCTTCAACACCTGCAGCTGTGTTCACCACTGTGTTTGTTGTGGCGCTTGCTGTATTGGCTATATTAGATGAATTATTTTTTCCTAAAAGTAAGAGAATGAATTTAAATAAACATTTGTAGAGAGTCCAAAATCCTGAATGTCATATATAAAGAAAATATTGCAAAATAACAGATATTTGCAAAGTTTCGAAGCAGAACCAATTTCATATTGAAAATGGGAGCAGCTTCCAAGGAGACATATTTATTGAAGGTACACACTACTCTGTCTTTCCAACCCCAGAGGAGAAAGAGAGCTGGATTAAAGATAATCTTAATCTTTACCTAGCTGGTTTTCTAAAAAGATTGTTATGAAAAGGCAAAAAAGAGTATGTGGAGCATGTATTCTGGCATTTTTATTAACAGATAAATGACAGCACTTGCGGTTAATTCAGTAACACCTACTGATCTGTGTGTTCACTGTGTGCATTCACAAAAGAAATCCCTTACAGTTGTACTTGTGAGCCACACTGGCCAGTGGCACAAACTAGCAGAGTTCAAGTCACTCAGAAGAGTTTTGCCAACCCATAGTCACAGATAATAGTATGACTCAAAACATTTAATCTGTGACAATTTTCTCCTGGCTATCTGCACTCCCACCTGTGGAGCACTTGTCATTTAGATGAGCTACATATTAGGAGCAAATAATTTACCTCTAGACCAGAATTACTTCTGTGAATCACACATTACTTGTTACACTTTGATAAAAGGTAGTAAATAATATATTAGTGGCACGATTATTGTGAGTAACTTAAAAAATGTAATATTCCCTTGCTAAAGCTATATAAACTGTAACTGTAAGTACTCTTCCCATCTTAAAAGCAAATGAGCAGACAAACAGACAAACCACAACGTAGAATGAATCTTTCAGGAATTCATTAACACCATGCACCTCTCCTGATTTACATTTAATCCTTGAAAGAGACTGTTCTCTAGAACGTTAAGCAGTTGCAAAACTCACTTTGGGGGCTTATAGCAGAACTTTCCTTAACAGCTGCCTCAAACATCTCAGGCCTGCAAACAGATTAAACATTTCATGTACAGTAATAAAATCACATTCATCAATATTAAAAAAAATTGCAATTTTCTAATATTAATTTGTTAAAAGACATGAACTAAGTGATATCCTCTCAGCCAAACAGTCATTCAAGAATGCAACAGTTGAGAGGCTCCACAACTTCTCCTATCACTGTTTCTACACTGGTACACAGGTATCTAAACCTATTCTAGACAAGAAAAATAAATTCTTATAATCCCAAGTATATAAATGTCCAGTTCTCAGCTCTTAGTACACTGCCAGCAAGTTTTATGAGTAACCCATAACCACTCCACGCAGTAGGAACTAAACCAGTGATGTGATAACTGAAAAGGGGTAAGAAATTGGGTCTTGCTCTTCCCCCCAAACCAGGTTGTGAGTGTCCTTCAGAACAAAGAGACTTCTGTATCTTGCTCCATCTCTACAAGAGCTTTCCGACCATATCCTCATTTCCTAAAAATATTCCAGTGTGTATTTTATACAGTAATCTAGCAACTCGGCCACACAATTTCATTTTTTGGTCTACCTTTCAATTCTCATAGAGTAGATGATCAAAGACATACGGAAGCCTTACTTCTTAATAATGAATTTTATCTTAGATTTGTTTCTCAGGATCTTCTCTAGTCTTGGAATTCCAAACGTAGACGGTCGGCGGAACGGCACCCCGTCGGGGAGTCCTTCCACGTAGAACACCTCCGGGAAGGATTCAAACAATGCAAATGGCACCTTCACTGGTTTCGTCAGCCCCAGCGCTTCCCCTGAAAAGGCAACACAGCAAATAAGCTCCCGGCTACATAACGGATGTGTATATAAAAAGGAAAACCTCAGGGATAAACAGTATATAATAGCTGGCACATACATAGTAGATTAGGTGGAACCAGCAGGTTTTGCCTTTTTTGGTGACAGCTGTGAGTAGGCAGGAAGAAAATTAACAGTCTCAAACACAACTCATTCTGCTGCACGAAATCTGATCATAATTCACAGTTGAAAATTAATAATTTGCAGTCAGCTCGTGCCACCAGCTTGGTCTGCACACAAGGCTCTCCCGTTTGTACTCCGCTTTGTCACAGGCACCGTATTCTGTCTGTGTCTCTGCCAGAGAGTAGCACTGAGGGTGGGGGACATTAGTGTTCTTGTTCCAAAAACTGCGCTCAGAAGAGTAATGAGAAGTCACCACTTCCAAAAGTCACTAACTTCCAAACAGCTTGCACCGGAAGAAGCGCTAGGAGAACATCTCTCCAGACACCACCCATAACATATCGAGCCAGACAGGGGCTGAATTCATAAAAACTCCCATTCATAAGCAGAGTGAAGAAAACCCAAAAAGCTGTGCCAGGCTGAGGGGTCACTATGCCTCTGGCTCATTAAAGAAGCAGTAACCCAACCACAACTTCTCCATTTCCCAACCCAAATAAAATAACTAGTGGAAACGTGACATAGAATTACAAGCAACCAACATGAGAATGAACTCAAATAAGGAATTGCTAGAGTACTCAAGGACTGCAGGACTTTTGGAATAAATATATATATATATCTATCATACATCTAACTGCATGTTCCTAAGAAAGACATCGCAGTAAAAAAGAACCAATAAACTTACCGCATTTTTCATTAAAAAGATTTTCGACTTTCTGTTTTAAGTCAGTAATTTTGGCATTCCACGCCTCTGCCAGGAAGAAATTGGAAGAATTAAATCAAGACACGCCCAATAAATCAGTCCTTGAAGAATATTTTAATAAATGTTTAATAAATTATTATGCTTGATAACCGATTTACTATGACAGTAGAGCAAAATGGCTTTCATTCCGCAAACAGCCCTGCAACGTCGGGCTGCAGTCTGAACGTATCCCCTTCAGTCCTCATTTTCCTAAAGCTTTGAAAGATACTGCTACTAGATAAAGCACGGGTGATTAAAAGTGAAGTTAATCCAAGAGTCATCCAAATTTACTGTGTCGGGCAACATAAAATTTACTCATCTGAAGCAGCACCCAAAATAGAGGCAGAAAGTTCTTCCTACGTTCAGTGTGGTAGCCCTGGGACACGCGCCTCTCTCGAGAGAGAGCTACAAGCTCCGTGAGGATTTCAGCTTCACGGGGTAAGATTAAACACCCACCTAACTAATTATTTTGTGTCTGAAAGCAATCAGTGGCAATTCCTAAACCAGTTTACTTGTGGCTGCAGAAAGTGGTTCGCAGCTGGTCTACAAAACTAAAAACTCAGTTGAATGTTTAAAAAAAATGTGCAAACTAAAGCTTAAAAAAAGCCTAGGTCCAGCAGTAAGAAGCAAGTGCAATAAAACTGTACACAACTGGGAATGTGAATACTGCCCAAGCCAAAAGGAGAAGTCACACCAAATTTTAAACTGAAAGAGGGGAGATTTACATTAGATATTTGAAGAAATTTTTCACTCTGAGGGTGGTGAGACCCTGGCCCAGGTTGCCCAGAGAAGCTGTGGCTGCCCCATCCCTGGAGGGGTTCAAGGCCAGGTTGGAGGGGGCTTTGAGCAACCTGGTCTGGTGGGAGGTGTCCCTGCCCAGGGCAGGGGGTGGGACTGGATGATCTTTAAGGTCCCTTCCAACTCTTACCATTCTATGATTCTATAAATCAGTATCTTATATTCATTCTAACCTGGCTCAGTAGGAGTAAAGAATTCCTTTGTTTCATGTTTTATGACAATATCACTAAAAAGAAAGCACGGTGGATAAATGCAAAAAAGCAAATAACAACAAACTCCTCTATAAATATAAGCAAATAATCTCAGAATGTATGGATGCTGAAAAAAAGTTTTCATGAGATTTGGGAACTGCTCACAGTTACTCTGAATACAGTCATTCATCTCCCCTGACTACGAGGAATTTATCTAGGTGGCAAATTTGACCCTGCTTTCAAGGCAGATTCCTGTGCATTGGATCTGCAGTACCATGAAATATCAGCGTGACAAAAGACTAAAGGGACTGACTCTGAACCCAAGTTAATAAGCTGCAATGGACCTTGCTGCATTTGTACAGCATCCTCCACACAGCATCCAGGATTTCTCCGATGAGGATTATTCTACATGACGAAGAACTGAACGTACATGAAAACAACAACTTCAGTCATTCACTAACTGTAGAATAAAACACGAACTCAAAATGTCTCTGATATGTAACCATCAGAGATTTCAATACCAACATTAGTAGAATGCATGTGTGCTTATTCCCACAATATTTACCAAAAGAAAACTCTCTTCCTCGTGGCTTGAAAGTTATATTGGACCCATTGGTTTGAGAATTAGTTCGAACATCTGTTGTTTGTGACTTATTAGGACCTGTAAAAAGAGATTACATATGCACATGCAGAGAGCGGAAGCAAGCCATCATATGAAAAGAACAACACATCAACATTGATTACTAGAGAAAACTTAACTTCTCAATCAAGAGTAGAATAAAAAACCCCTTAAGAAGTTCTTCTAGGGTTGTATTTAAGCATTTGATACTACTGTTCACATCTGTCATTTCTCTGCTCAGGACTACACCAGTTCCCACACATCTGCCTGGAATAAGAGGCCCGAGCAAGCTGTCAAACACTAACATTATACATAACCATCACCTATGCAGAATCCAGTATTATTCAGAAACAAAAATAAAACTGTTTCTATATTGAAATGTATCTGAGCTCTGAAATGAAACCAAGTTTGGTACATGAGGTGCATGTATATGTTAATTATGGGCTATGAGAACTGAGAAGAACAGAAGAAAACACTAGAAGAATAGAACAGAAGAGCAGTAGAAGAATATTTAATATTTCTTCCATACCTTCTTCAACAGTAACTTCAATCTCTGGAACATTTGAATTGCCTGCAGGACTTTGTGACCTTTTTGAACTCTTTGGACTCATTGCTGGAAGTCAATATAACACAAGCTGTAATGCACAAACCCTCTATAATGTATATTCTACACAGTTAAGGAAAAGAACCAGCTGGATTCTGAAAATTCCAACAGACTGAATCACTTGTGTCTATACTAAGTACAGTCTGCTTTGCAAAAGCTGAGAAACACGGTGATGCTCACAGCCTTAAAAAGCAGGTTGAACACTCTCAAACCAGGCAGGTATCACACTTAAACTTCCACTCCACTAACTCAGAAGAGAAGGCTTTGACCTTTCTAAGTGTGAGAAACAGCTTTGGTAAATAAATAACAAAATTATTAACTTCTGAATTTATTATAGACAACTTAAAACTTAAATGACTTTCTTTTTTATTATTTTCTTAAGAAATCCCATTGTTAATTTATTTCAGTTCACAGCTATAAGTTAAATATATTTCAGGCCATTAACAGCAAAATAAAAGTTGTAGAAATTGGGTAAATTCCATTTTGTATATTGGAATAGTCTTAAGTAAAAAAAAAGTAGATATATTTATGTTTTGAGCAACGTTTTCAAATAATAGCAGATTTAGAGGCCACATAAGCTACCTTGTCTTAAGTAACGCCCTTTGTTTGTAACACCTGTATTTTTCAACCACAAAGACTCTCAGTCTCCTAAGGGAGCAGAAAGCAAGCATTACCAATTGATACCAGCAAATAATACTTAATTGTTTACCTTTTGTGTTTATTTTACTCGCCAGTCCTGGGGGCAAATAGGAAGTGACAAGCTCAGGCCTAAAAGATGAAGAGAATAAAATCCAATCAATTACACATGTAAGAAAAAATACAGCAAAATGTTACAAGTTTCTTGGAATTCAGCAGAGTTCAAATTCACAAAACATCAGATCTCTGTAATAAAATTCTTCTAGAAGCATCTGGTGTGACTCTGCATCTACTATAACCACAGAGAGTTAGAAAATATAAGCTACATTTTCTACTCTAATTTTCTTCTGGGTTTATTTCAAGCAAAAAGAAAACAAAAAGGAGGAAAATAAAGGAAAAAACCCCTTCCAGGTACAAAACCATTTCCCCCCATGATCCTTGATGCATGAGACACCCAATTTATATAACTCTGTAAATTTAATAAGGAAGGCATATCCTTTTATGAGATAAAACATACGTGCAAAATGTTCTTCCCGTTGCATGGAAACGGAATTTAAGTAGCATTTAAAATCTACAGGTTTTGGGAAGAAAATGACATAATTTCAAAATAAAGGGTAAAAATAACTGAATTATAAACCTACTTTTTAACAACAAACTTGATTTTGCCACTCCCTCGGACAATCCTTTCAAGGCGTGGAATTCCAAACCAGGTGGGACTGCGGAAGGGGATTCCTTCTGGCAAGCCCTCGACGTACAAGTACTCAGGGTTCGATTCAAATACGGGATAGGGAACTTTCACTGCCTCTGAAAGCCCCAGAGCTTGGGCTGAAAAAAGAGATTTAATGATTATTTTATACACTCAAATGGGTGGTATTTTTCTCTCAAGTGATTTTAAGAAGCTTGGCTGACAGAAGCTCTGCTACTCAGAGATAATTAAAAAGCCCAAGAGAAGTATTTAAATAGATTTTCTATTCTTTTCTGTAGAATAATTGCAAATGGCAACTCTGTCCATCTTGTTACAGATAACACATAAGTCTGCAATGCCTAATATTTTCTTCTAAGAACTGTCTTCACCCAGAAGCCTTTTGTGCACATACCATCTGGCATGCAGCTGGAAAAACTCCAGCTAAGGATGTTGTTATAAAGTCATTTATGTCAGGGAAGAGTCAGTAAAAACTAAGTGAGAGAAGCCAACATTTCCACATCTGACCTAGCACATTTCTGATGTTTAAATAAGCACAGTAAAATTTAAAATTCTTTTTTCAGACATGTTTTAAAACACAGCAACATTATAAAACAGTTCCATTTAACATGTAACTTACCAAACTTTGTATTAAATATCTCTTCTACTTGCTTTCTTAGCTTTGTGATCCTGATGTTCCAATCTTCTTTGACTGAAAGACAGAAACGGGTATGTCAGAGATTTACCCAGTTCTAGATAAAGAGGTACATTCAAACACTTTTTTTTTTTTCAACACAAGAACTTATAAACTATGAACTGAGTAGACAAGGACACACAACAAGTAATGATTATTAATGGCAGCTGAAATGATACACGTAATTCCTTCTGTGTAATGGAAAATCTGTTTAAATGTAGTTACAAATTTCAAGCATTGCCCCAAGAGGGAGAACCTGTTCTTCAGAACCTTTAGAAGCAGGAAGGAATTTTTCTAGTGGGTCTCACAAAGTTGAAATTAATTAACCATAGTGCATAAGAATAACAGTCCTTAGAACAGAAGATGGGGATGTAGAGAGTGCTTTGCTAAACATTTTGATTAGCATAAAAAAATAATCTTCAATCTTCTTCTCTATTACAAAGAAAAGTAAATTATAGGAGTGCCAGCCAGAGCAGAAAAATTGTAGCTCAGGTGGAGAAGAAAGCAAAGGACACTGTCAGCAATAAAAAGCACTCCTTTTCTGACAAACAGCATAATTCAATTACTTTTCATCATAACCCACAAATAACAATTAACTGCTACTGAGCTAATACCATTCAGAGTTATGGAAAGCCTGCATGAAAGAAACTATAGAGAATTTTTTTGCTTCCAAATAATCTTTTTGACTAACAAATTACCTGACCTTCTTTATCTCTAGCTTCTTATACTGTCAAGGCAAGATGCATTCATATTTTTTGCAATCTGGCCCACTAATTTGATAGATTTCACAGGTACTCAACACCCACATGTGTGTCCATACTTACTCACAGGCTGTAGTCTCGTTAGCAAGGAATTGGACTGACTAATTTATTTTAAAAAATGAAACCGTTGTTTGCAGGCTATCTGTTGAGATCACCGGATTATTCCTTTGCAACAGAGTGACATTTTGCTTAAAATCTAAAGTTTGCTAATATTCCTTAGCACTGTAAAGTACTGCGCCTGCAGTAAGAAGATCCGCAGCCTTTGCCTGGGAAAATGGTTTTCCTGGGGCTCTAAACCCAAAAGGACATTTGCTGTGTTTCCCTGTCTGACACCAAACCCTGGGGGAGCTTTGTGGGTGCTGGTAATACCAGACTCACCTAAAAGCCAATGAAGTGCAAAAAAAAAAAAAGAAATGTTATTCTGAAGATTCAAATAGTCTGAGTTTTAAGAATCAGGGCCACTGCACGTCAGTTCTTTCAGAAAGAGGATTTTATTAGCTCTTTTTTTACTACTATTGCTATCACTGGCACCTGCTGTTATTATTTCATGGTCAAATTGTCAGTTATTTTGTCAAATTTCACAACAACTGGAGTTTTGGTAACAAACCAAACCAATCACCTGCCTTTTCCTTCCACTCCACATTGAACACAGCCTTTTCTACTGAGCCACCCTCTTGCCATTAAATCATATTCTTTCCTTTTTATTTTTCCTGCTGAGAGCTCAACACAATTATTTCCTGAAGCTGTAGCTTCCCTTCCCACCTGGAGACAGCACCCATCTTACCTGGGGTGTTCGACCTGGGCTGAATCACTTCGGGTGAAGTCAGAGTGAGCAGCTCTGGTCTGCAATCAGAAAGCGAAAAATGTACCCATTCTTGACACAAATTAAGTACTACATACTTATGACATGAATTAGAAAAGTCTGGATTTTTCTATTCTGTGTTTCACACTTGTGAAAATGCTACAAAGATCTTTCAGAAGACTCGTCTGGATTGCAAATAACGACTTCATAATGCAGAATATTTAATTTGCTTATTTGGTAACTAGAGACTGAATGTTTCATGACTTAATGAAACCAAATGCTTGATTAGACAAACAGTGTTTGTTTGGCCTCTTTTTTTTTTTAAACCAAAACCAACCAAATACCAACTTTAGGCATTAAAACAAACACTTACCTTTTGATTACAAATTTTATTCTGTTGCCCACTTGAATGATTTTTTCAAGGCGAGGGATCCCGTACCAGGAGGGACTCCTAAAGGGGATGTTCTCTGGCAGCCCTTCGACATAGAGGTCAGTAGGATGGGCCTCAAATGTCTGGTACGGAACAGCTTTGGGCTCGGTGCTCCCCATGGCCTCGGCTGATAGAACAAAACACATCCAGAAGCTGGACATCAAACCATTTGGCCATCAACCTTAACTAAAATCCAACTAAGCTACCACATCTTCAGGCAGTTGCAGTCATGATCTTTGGACCTGGGACAATGTAGGGAACCTAAACCCAACAGACTCCCAGCCTCAGCACATCAAAACCATAAACATTTACCACATGGTATCATGGTGCTACCGAGCAGTCACGATGCTTGACTGAAGATTGCTGGGTTCCTCACTGGGGCATAATACAGTGGTTTTATACAAAGTTTTTAATAGAGCATCATGCAACATTTTATTCTAGCTCTTATGAAGTTAACTTTTTTTTTTTAATATTGGGGAGAACATAAAAATTCACTCAGAAATGTTATAATACTAATGTTAATAATACTGCAATGGGTATAAATAAGTAAATGGTTTTATTCAGCATCAAAGAAAAGAAATCCAAATAGGAAGGAATTGAACAATTAGAATAGCTGTACATGTAAGATTTAGAATTTTTTTTAACTCTGAATTTACCTTGTTGTATAAGTAGTACATAATACATTCTTTTTCACTCAACTACCATGATTTTCAACATTTGAACAAACCGATCAGAGGTCTCATTCATGCAGATGTTCAAAGGAAATAATGAAAGCAACCTTCAAGAAATACAAAGCCATAAAAGAAAGAAAATAATAATACTGTACTCACCAAACTTCTTACAGAAGAGTTGGTCTACCATCTTTCTGAGTTTGGTGATTCTGGCATACCACTCCTCTTTCACTGTATTTGAGAGTGACACAGAACAAAGACAACATTTCCTAATTATTTTGGTTATATTTCTAGTTATTCAGTTTATAGCAGGCGTAACCATCCTGCATTTTCAGTGTCCTGGTTTGAGGACCTGCTTCCTCCAAAAACTGAGCGACTCATCGTCTTTTACATCATTTTTGAGTCTAAATTATGATTGTTATATTAATACTGCAAGCCGTGTATTAAGATCTGAGCCGATCTCCAGAGGGTCTGGGTGATTAGAAACCATAGGTTAAAGTTGTATTATAAATCCCGTATTATGCTATTTATAAATTGTGCTACGTGGAGTCTTCTCCTAGAAATCCTGGGCTGTTCTGGTTTGTCTTGGAGCTGGTATCAGTTTTCTCAGTGCTTCGGGCCTGAGGCCATTTCATAGAACCTTCCTGACCAACCTGTTTCCCACAGGAACACGGATGCAAAGCATCTTTCCTTCTGCTGGTCGAACACCACTTCCCTGCCCATCCCATTGCTCTCCTGCTGGGACAGAAGCCAGCAGGGGCTGTGGAGACAGCAGGGCTGTGGACGTGGAGGCACAAGCAGCTGGGAGCAGGGCCTGGTGCGACAATGCTCGCTCTCTGCTGAGGTGGCAGCAGACATGAGGAGGATCAGAGGAGCCTCAAGTTGCCCCAGGGAAGGTTCAGATTGGATATTAGGAGAAATTCCTTCACTAAAAGGGTTGTCAAGCATTGGAACAGGCAGCCCAGGGAAGTGGTGGAATCGTCACCCCTGGAGGTATTTATAATTTGGGCAGATGTGGTGCTGAGGGACAAGGTTCAGTGGTAGCTTTGGTAGTGTTAAGTCAATGGTTGGACTCGATCATCTTAAAGGTCCCTTCCAAACTAAACATTTCTATGATTCTGTAAGATGATGAGCTACTGGGAGATGAGGAATCCAAACAGAGAGAGAGGAAAATGGAAGGAAATGAGGCTCAGTCAGCTCCTGTCTTCTGGGCTGTGTTCCCTGAGACATTATCAACAGCTTCCACAGACATTGTCTTCTCTCAGAAGTAACACAGAGGTCACACATGAATACACCATCATTACGAATTAGCAAAAACAAGCATCATAAAGTGACTGTTTGTAACACTGTGCCATCAAAATGGGTTATCACTAGTTTTCTTAGCTACAAGGGTTTTCCAGGATATGTAATGTACCTGTTTTGTCTTCATAATCAGTATAACCACATTAAATACAAAAAAAAACAGAGAAAAGGGGTAATTTAAAAACCCACATGAGAGTACAGTTAAGTTTAAGACTCAGTCATTAGCCTGCTATTTTTGTAGTCAAATTTGATGCTCAAAGGAACAGTACGTTATTAAGACTCAAGACACTAAGTTAACTTATACTGCAGGAAAAGTTTAATTCCTACACATGTTAAAGTGATATCCTTATAACATTTTTTTTTTTTGCTTAATTTAGATCCTTAACGTTCGCTTTCAGTACAGCCTTTGATATGCTTTTTACAACAGAAGACTGTGAGTATATAATACAACATAATGGTGCTGCAGTAGTGCAGATACTACCATTTATACCCTTGTGTCCTTGTCTGCACTAAGAATTTCTCTGGTATTACGAAAAATTCACAGTTCACCCAGGCTGAGGTTGCCAGTTAGAATTTTAAGGTCGGGAGCAATTTGTTTGCTACCATTGGTTCAGGCACACAAGATTTCAGCACTTGGCTAAATTGGACAATTTAAAAAAAAATGCCCTGAAGCCAAGAGACATTAAAATACAACTGAAGAGAAAAACAAGTCCAAAAAAGTAATCTACCAACTAGTGCCTGTGCAAAGGCACAATTCTTCCTTTTTTCCATTCTAAACTTTTTTCTCACAACTTGAGGGGAAATGAATTCATGGGTGCAACTCCAATAAAACCGTGTTCCTGTAGCCTTGTTTTTACATGGTCATTTTTGTTACCCTTGGCCGGGTGCTCATGGAGACAAACCACTTAAGAGCATCTGCTGAAAAGTATTACTGATGGCAGAAGGGGTTAGAACGTGGTGCCTTTGCACGTGAAAATGGAGTCCCATCATCTGAGCAAGCCAGATGCTGCAATCATAAACGTCACTATAACCAGTATGTTCATTACTGCATTTCAGTTAATCTCATTTTGGCAAATACCACATATAAGCAATTATTCCATGATACCGACAGTTCCCTACCCAGTAAACTCTATCAGCTATGGAAACTACTGCCTTTTTCTGTATCTCAACAGACTGACACTCAGGTCATTGGTTTTCCTTCTGTCCAGCTGAATCAAACCAGATGATAGTGTATAGATTAGTAACACCAGCTTGGACAGCCAGTGAAAAATTCCTGTCACTTGGTAGCTAAAGAAACTTCAAAACAGGAAGAATTATTTGCAATGTGTTATTAGTAAAAGCAAATGGTAGCCACCACTACGACTGACAAAGAGGAAATCATACTGTACTTGTACAACTCACACATCTGAAGACCTACCTCCTGCAACCGGTTTGTCCAATGGCACATCTTCCCGTGTCGAATTCAAAAGCTCGTGCCTGAAAGAGTTAAGATACACACTTCAACAGTGACATAAGCTTGGATAAACCAGAAATTACAGCCTGCAGTTACAGCCTCTGTAGCAAATACAAGTTACCAGTGAAGGATCAGGAAAAAAAATAACAGGGAACATCCCCAACATTAAATTCTGATTAACACCAAAGCATTATACGAGCTGGTTGGAACCCTACTGCTTGATACCCATATCTACCTGAGCCGTAACATTTCATGGTAACACACACATTACATGAAAATTATCTCTGAGCTCTAAGACGCATTTCATCAGAAACAAAAGATTCAAATAAAAAATTTAACCTTTAAAAATGAAAATCTCACAGCAGACATTTTTATTTCCAAAATACATCCAGTTTTATCCATATTAGAACAACAAAAAAACCTAAAAATTCTGACATTTCTCACAGAGCTGAAGCAGTTTCCGAGGTGCTCTGGTTACCACACATTACAAAACTGATGAACAGCATAAATTAATTACTGTTAACAACTCAGACAAATTTGACAAGGGCAGGTGCCAGCATTGCATAAATATTAAAATCTACACAGTGTCTGATTTTAAGTGAGTGCAAAAGGTAGATCTGTCTGAAGCAAAGCCCCAAACTAGAAAAGTCAAAATCCACCCAGTACCAAAGCTGCGTGTGGGTCTCCTACAGCACTGGATCTCCAAGAGCCCCCACCTCTGAGATCCAGCACCCAGCATCCCTCCCTGCACACCCTGACTTCAGGCTCCATCCAGGCTCCCTTCCAATGCCATCTGCCTTTGTGGCAATGTCCAGGTTCTTCTAAGAAAGCCACCAAGGCAGGAAAAGAGAGGAGGAGAAAGAAAGGAGCCCAGAACATGCCATGGGTCTCACATCTCCACTTTTAAAGGTAGACAATGCCCTGCCAGGCTGCCTACAGGAAGCAACTGAGCCCTCAAGCAGCTCCTACGTACATCTAAGGTCTCCCTTCATGTACGCTCTCTGATCTACCTCCAGACTCACCAAGGACACACATCCAACTAAATCACAGTTAGTTAAATTTTGACCTCAAGCCTGCCCTGGAAGAGGCTATATACAGACATCGCCATAGACACCTCCATACAGCATTCCAGCAAGAAAAAAGAAAAGCCCAAGCTGAAATTTAGGTCAGGATCCTCAGATAGCATAGAATATCCTCAAGTCTATGGTTTTCAACACGTATTCCAGCCACAGAGATTAAAACAGTACAAAGAGATCTGCCCATGAGAAGAAGTCCATAATATTGAAGAGATCTATCCAGATGTTTCCAGATCTATTCTACGTTGGCAGAAATCAGTTCGGAAGTTCTTGATAAATGAATAAAATGAAGCAGTGTGGAGCCAGAAGAAAACAATAAGTAATATAGGGACAAAAATTCAAAATTCCTTACTTTTTGATCACAAACCGGATCCGCTCCTTTGCTAGAAGTATCCTCTCCAGCCGGGGAATGCCGTACGTGGATGGTCGCCTGAAGGGAATTCCTTCTGGCAGCCCTTCCACATATAAGTCTTCCACGTGTGACTGGAAGAGTGGGTAGGGGATGGACACTGGACCTTTTGCTTTGATGGCTTGAGCTTTAGGAAAAAAGGAGAATTAAAACTTAGACCACTCGTAGCTCTACTCACACTATCTGTTTGATATCATTCTGAAAACACTAAAATCAGTAGAGAGGCAATAACCCCCTCAGCACATTTAAACATTCAAGCATTCCTATTTATGGGGGTTTGGGTTTGTTTTATAGCAAAATCACTCTAATCCACAGTAAACAAGCTGCAGACCTGCATGCATATGCGGAGTCTCCTCTTTTCCCTTTCCTCTGTAAACACTTAATAACAGACACTGCACCTGCTACAGTGAAGTTTCACAGTATTTTGGTTTTGTTTAATAGCACATTTTGAAAGATTAAATTATCCAGGCTTAATTATAAACCAAACATGTTTCAGTTCATTAGCTCTGTTTATTATTATTCGTTTCTACTATTGAGTGACAAGAGTCATTAATGCCCTGGGGCACACACCCCTGCTTTTGAGTGAATTTCCCAAAGCTTTGGTCCACTTCAGAAATCCAAGGAATCACGATTGAAGTAAACAATACACTTCTAACACCACCGAAAAAAGCACGGCCCTATTAATGGAATCTTTGAAGGAAATGAAAAGCAAATAACAGATTCACCCACTGTAGGAAAATAATCTCAATGTATTTCTTTAAGGTACGAGGACGATAATCCCAGCAATACCCCCATCAGGCTGGCAAACACGGGAGAATGGTGTAAGGGTTTGCAAATACCAAGAGGGCTTAATTTCTTTATACTCACGAGGGTACGTTAATTTTGTAGGCCATGCAACAAGAATTCTCTATTACCATCTGACTGGTCTGCAAATAGTTTGGTACCTTCTGTTGTTTTGCTATGGAAATCAGATGCAAAAAAATTATTTGAGGAGAGAAAGGCCAAGCTGAGGCCAAATTAGAGTACGGCGATGTCTTGGCAGGGTTTCTGAAAGCAAAACTACCCAGGGCACCTTTTCAAGCAACTTAATGTTAACACAGAAGTGGCCAGTGGTTTGGACATCAGTGTACACAAAATTCTTACATTAACCCACAAATTCATAGAAACACAGAATGGTTTAGGTTGGAAGGGACCTTAAAGCTCATCTAGTTCTAACCCCCCCATCCCTGGAGGGGTTCAAGGCCAGGTTGGATGGGGCTTTGAGCAACCTGGTCTGGTGGGAGGTGTCCCTGCCCAGGGTGGGGGGTTGCAACTCGATGATCTTTAAGGTCCCTTCCAACCCAAACCGTTCTATGATTCTAAGCCAACAAATCTGAGGAGAATTTTGGGAATTCTGGACATCCATAACTTATTTCAGTAAACTGGAAATTGCACACCCATGCAGACAGGAAGAATTGGAATCTGAGATGGATTTGGTTTGTGAATCAATGAAATTGTTGTCATCCACAGGGAAAATGAAGATCATTTAATACCATCTGGCCCGCTATGGGAAGTCAGGAATAGCTCTGTGTTCAACAGACTCCACAGGAGATTTTTAGGCTGGCTATGAGCAAACACCAAAACCAAAATTAAAACAATTCACCAAGAATGATGCTCCTTTCTAGAGCAATTAAACTACTGTGAATCAGATTCTGAACCATTTTTACTTGGTGTGAGTTGTTTTCAGTGGGCTGTTTAAATGTCAGATGGTAGTCACACCCAAAACACGTAATAACACCGACATCACAAAGTCTGTTCTGAAATAACTTCCACTTTTCACAGCAGAGGAGCACCAGCATTTATTTTGAAATTTTTGCTGATGCTGTTTTAGCCCGTGATATGTGAACACAAAACATGTCTAAGTGCAACCTCGGGAGACAAATTCCAAAGTCTAACGTGTGCTTCTTTTTCTCTCCAAGAACCACTAAAATGTAATTGTTGCTTCACTGCAAATCAATCATAATCAGAGAAGAACAATCAGTCAGTGGTAACCTCTCCCCAGAGCCATTTTACAAGACTATTTCACTTAAGGACTCGGTGTAATTACAGAAGAAAGGCCAGCTCTCTCGAATGTGTGTGCCCAAGCCATGAGCTCACGGTGCTCCAGGAAACAGCCCAACTGAAAAATAAAATCGAGTTTCACACTTAGGTGCTAAACAGGCACCCAATTTGGAAATTACTCTGCAGTTTTAAGTCTTCTAATGATATTTAACCCTTTGGTGCTGTCAGTACCAGTCTGCTCCTGAGCCACCAAGAAGACACAGACCGCGGGGCTGTGATTTAGGGTGTCAAAGCACTGGAGGCGACTGTTTGGAAAGGAGCGTAACACGTACCATATTTTTTTTCAAACAGCTCTTCAACTTGCTTTCTCAAGTCTGTAATTCGTGCGTTCCATTTCTCTGCAAAGAAAAAAGGAGGATATGTCAGAGTACAAATGAGGCAGAGAATCTCTTATAAAATGTACGTCACCACTAACTGAAATAGGCAGTGTGCTTGTACTGCTCACCTGCATGTGAGCATGGTATAGGCTCCACCTTAAAATATATACATACGTTCAGCAAGAAAAAGGATAGAATAAACTGTTTAAGATGACCTCCAAAACTTGTGCAGATGATAAATCAAGTTTAAAGCAACATAAACCAGGCTAAAGTGGTTTCTCTCTGACGGTAGCTCCCACTACCATCAGGGGTAAAGTCAGTTTGCAGCCACTGTTGATAGTTATCTAAATCCAGGCGCTGAAAAGCTTAATTAGTGCAGCTTTATAAAGCTTACAGTGAGTACATGAAGTTATTTTGGCGTAAATCTGTACAACTATCTGGGTCAGGAGGCGTCGTACCATCCTCTACCTTAATCCAGTATTTCTCCAAGTCCTGATGCTGCAAAACATCCCCATAAATCCTATTTCTGAAAGGAGATGTAGGCTGCAAGACGGAAACTACCCAAATCCAATCGCCTGTTCCACGGAGAGACGGATTAAACGGCAGAATTTTAACATCTAATTTTCTGCCCGTGACAGAGAGCACACGTTTTCACAGCTTTTTGTACAATCTCAATGCTCTCAGGAAAATGCCACAACTCTTTTGTAGATGGTACCAGATGCTGGCTGGCCTTTAAGAATGAGTTAATAAGCAAGTGGACTTAAATCTTATTTCTTAGAATAAAGACTTGAATCTAGTAACTGCAGAGGTCAAAAAATGAGGCCATTCAAGCTATTACACTTCCAGTTGTGAAAAAATCCTTATATCAGACAAGAGAGAGGATTGAGTTTTGAGTCTGTATCGAAAGGGTTTTAAATATTCAATCTCGGACCAATGTATACAACTTTGGTGGCCACTTTAAGCTTATAGTTTTTAAATGTAATTTCATGGCTCTCAAGAGAACAGTGTGCTTCAGATGTAGGCAAGAATAAGCCTGGTGTAGAGGGGAAAGGGTGTTTTGACAAACTGCCTCTCATCCAGACATAAACTCTTCATTCTAGTGACCTGGCATATCACTGACATCAATTAACTTGTTTATACTTTGAAATGATATCCTCGTGGGTAAATCTATATGATTGCTTTTGCCACTCTTTTTACGGCTTCTTAGCTGACAAACATGCCTTGAGCTCAATGTTTTCTACTCCCTGTGTCACTTCAGCCTTGCAATATTTCCCTCTAACTGCAGATGAAGCTCTTTCTGATCCCAGCACAACCACCGACTGCATTTTTTTGTTGACCTAGAGAACAATGGATTAACAGCAGCTTTACCAGTCCGAGTCAGGAAAACACCAGTCAGAATTTATTGGCTTAAAGGGGAAGCCCCGCGTTACTCAAGAGAGCTGGTGAACACACACGGACAGCCCTGGGACAAGGGTTTTGAAAGGCACCTCCACGACTCCTCCTCTAAAACTCAGGCTGGTTTTCGGCAGAGGGAGAAAAGTCAGAACGTCACGCCATATTACAAAGCAACCCTATAAAAGTTTGTAAATAATACTGTTCCGAATATTGGTTCTTGCTGCAATTTCAGGAGAAGCTGCTCACGGCCAGCCTGCTCTTCCCCTGCTGGTCAGCACACTCTCGAGAGCGCTCCTACCTGAGCAACTGAGTTGTCAAGGCTTCATTTTTCTCAGTTACCAAAGCAATCCCTGGCCAAATATTCCACAGGGATCCTTTCCAGCAACTGCTTCCAGGCCCCTCTGCCTCCAATGGAAACACTACAGGGATTAATAATCAAATACACCATAACACAGGTGTTTATTTGGAATGGTGGATACACGGAGAACAGGCAATTGGAAAAAAAAAACCTCATAAACTGGTTCACATCTTGATGAGCACACTTTTTTTTAGCTACTTCTGTATTTTATGAGTAAATTGCCAAGTTAGGCTACAGAGATATTTCAAAATTCAGAGGGGTTATCAGGTATCTGGCACGATTTTTAACCAGATTGTCAGTGTTATTAGCTCCTTGGATTCGGACCGATTACTGTAAAAACATTCTTTTGTCACACACTTGGTGCTTATGTAGCAGAGCTGAAAACATCCCACAAGGCTAAGCTGATATTCCGGTTTGGTGATCACTCCACAAAGTGGTTTAGTTCTTCCACAGACACCGAGCTAAGTGGTGGCTTCCTTCTGTTCCTCTATATAAGCCCTCTGATACCCGGGGAACACCATCCCAATTAAATAACCATTCTCAAAACTTCCCCAGCCTGTCCACAGTCTCTTCAATGAAACCCCATTTCCCTGCTCCAGAAAACATCCCCTACAGCAGAGGCAACCTGCACAAAAGGGGGCTCAGGTTCTAAGCACCTTCCCAGTACTCTGTGGGGAAATAAACTGGAAAACACACAGCAACTCTAAGCACGCTGCAGGCTGGCAAAATCTGTGTTCAACCCACCAAGCCCCCTCCGAAGCAGCAGCGAGCAGGTAAACTGCAAGATGTTCCTGAGCTGGTATTTCAACTCAAACATTTATCATCCTAATATTTTATTACCCTTGGTCTCCACGTCTAGTCAACCTCACTGTTTATTTCCTTCAAACTCCACCGGCCAGCCAAGGTTAAATGCTGTTTTCTACTACGGGAATATATTCCAGCAAAAGCTGCTGCAGTATTAACTGCTCAATCTTCTCTACTAATGTTGCCATGATGTTCTCCCGACCCAACCAAAACTAACTAATGCTACATTTGGAACTGCCTGTTAGTATTAATGATCTTTTGAGAATAGAGCCCTCAGCAATGTTTTATTCATTTTCACTGAAATTGGCGCGAAATAGCATGTTTCACACAAAACAGATGTCAGAGGAGGTTCCATGGGGGTTTTTCAATTGACCTCAAATCCCAGGATTCTTAATAAACTTCCCAAACACTCTGCCAAAGGACATATTCTTGATTGCGCAGAACATTATAGGAGATTTCATGGGATATCTGCCCAGAAACCGAACCAAACCAAGAAATAAAGGAGAGCTATGGGGCTGCAACAAACCTCACGGGAAGGATCTTCAACCAGAATAAGCCCGGTGTGCAGATGCATCTCTGCAGTGAGAACTCTGCATAAGGCATCACGAAAGAACACTCCCAAAAAGACCCCAACTTGTGTGTGCACAGGG
This sequence comes from Tringa tobata, assembly GCA_033628505.1. Lineage (NCBI taxonomy): Eukaryota > Metazoa > Chordata > Aves > Charadriiformes > Scolopacidae > Tringa > Tringa tobata. The sequence continues at coordinate 720,938 of JAHREE010000386.1, read as the reverse complement.
ATCAAGGCGGGTTACTGGGCGTAATGGTCATCGATCACCTTCCCAAACGCAGCTCCCTCAGCACATCCTCACTGCTCACAGGATGCATCAAGAAAAACCAGCTACCCAGGATCTGGTGTGCCATGTTTGGGTACATTAGCAAGTTCAGTCTGATCATCTTGTCCAAGAAATCAGCTTACAGAAATCTAGACTTATTTTTATTTTATTATTTGCTGTGTGTGTTTAGATGGTCACTTTGAATAATGAGAAACAACAGAGGCAGCCTATGATGATGATGATTACACTGCTGCAATTCATCTACGAAGGGCCCGGGGCTCTTAAATGAATATTTGCACTGGCGAGTCTCACTCCTGTAGGGTGAAATTCTCTAATACCTTTTTATAAAACAAAGCAGAGAGACAAAATAACCTTTAATTTGTATCTTACCAAAATTGAACTCTCTCACTTTTCTTTTCCCGGTGGTGGCAGCTTCATTAGCTGACTCGGTGTTCTTGGGTCTCTTGTTAGGGGGCAAGTAGTCGTCATCATCTTCAAGAAACATAAATATCACTGTTTTAACGTTCGGAGAACTCACGTGCTTCACATTCCAAACCTCTAATGCAAGTATTGAACTGTGCTTTATCAAGGTATCAGATTTTGCAACAAATTACTTATCTGAGAAACTTTAGAAAGCTACTGGTCTGCGCAGAAAACATAAGGTAGGAAAAAGCAAAGCTGCTTCTGAACTTCCTAAGGAAAATGATATTATGATCTGAAACACGAGTGGACATCTCATGATCGTAAAATGACCAAGCAACAGAAAAAAAAATCAGGAAATAAATTATGCAGACATAGACTTTTTATCTAATTGGAAGTATCCTTCCAGTAAGTTGTTTTGAAATACAGTACTTAAGTTTTATCTTGAAGAGCTCAAAGGTGCTAAAACCTGTTTCCAAGCACTGTAAAACTGATGGACGTAACTGAAATTCACTTAACAGGTCAGCCCTTCCTCAAACACACACACACAGAGGGGGGAAGGGGCAAACCCCAGGTGTTCTTCAGTGAGCTGCCACTTAACCAGTCACTTCCCAACCCAAACCAGTATCTTCCCTACCAGTTAATGAGTTTTTAAGACTGTCCAATTACCAATACCTGTCACTTTAGAGAACAGAAATGGTTGAAGCAGACAAAGATATTAATTTCACATACAGAATAGCACCTGCCCAGGTCACCAGGGGTTCAGTTTATTTAAGAAGAATAATATTACTGATTGATATCTCTTGCACCTATGCAGTCGAACTATATTCTGCTACAGAAAACCTTTTCACAGCATTTCTACTTCTGTGGCAAAGATCTTTACATAGACACAGAATTTAATAACTGTTCTCTTATTACCTTTTCCATTGAGGTAATGTAAGAATTCTTTTACGCCTGGATTATAAAAAGGTGAAAATAATGCCAGAAGTGTTGACTTGGTCCTAAAATGCATTGCCTGATTTCTAAATTACTAACTTGGTGGTCCTAATCTTACTTACTTATTCCAGAAGCAAGCATCGCAAAAGCCAATCTCAGAAGTATTTTAAAGCAGTTACAGGACATGCAATTCACAAATTTAAGGAATACAGTCAATACAATCAATATTGCAGCATAAAACCAACATGGATACCCATTAGTGGCCTTAGTGCTCTTTGGATGAGAAAGGGAGGTGGTAAGTAGAAAGATTTTCATCCCATATTTATTGATATTAGACAAATAAACTGAAGCTTCACTTCCATCACTTATAACACACCATTTCTGTTTGGTACAATTCTTCCCAGAAGCTAATGTTAATTAGAAATTTTATATAACTACAGTGTGCTTATAAAACAACATATTCTTCAGAATGAATGTTTTAAAATCTTTCTAAAATCTAAATTAATGGCTGTTAAATAATGAGCATCCTTCATTGCCAGTGCTTGAAAAAATACATGCAAGATGCAAATCTCTGTCATGCAGCATTTCAACACCAGCCCACCAAGTCCAATGCTGTGGTTTTGTAAAACTTCTGGACTAAATATGCTTACCAACCAGTACACGACACAAGTTGCAGTCAACGCTGGCATATCATCCTATTTATTCAGTGCCAACTAATACAGGCATCCTGAAACAGTTTTTTGGGCCTAAAAATGCCCATTGGACCGAAATCAATGAGCTGGAGAACTCACCTTCGATGGTGACCTCGACCTCCGGATCCTCACTGGTTTCGGAAGGGGCGTGCTGGGAGGAATCTGGAGGAGGAAAAACAGGGCTGCTGAATGACAGGGACAGAGGAGACTTTTAACCCAACGCTCCACGATTTTGTATTTCAACTAACACTTGTCAAAGCAGCCCCCTCTGCCTGTTGTGTTGTCATCATATCCAGCGACCCTGTCTTCCCCCTGAGGGTACTGAATCGTGTTGAACAGGGCTCAGCGGGCATGGACCACAGCCCAGCAGGCTGCAGTGATTTGTCTTTCCCTGGAATTCTTCCAAATATTCTATTAGTTTTTCAGGATTCTGCACTCGTTCAAGGCTGGAGGTACCCACCATCCTCGGCATTTGCCTGCACACTCTGTCACTCATAACTGTCCAGCCTTGGCACACCTCTGGATGACATTCTTAAATTGCTCACTAACCTTAGACAAAACCAAAAACAATATTCCCAAGAAATATCAATAGAAGTAATTTAACTCCCCAAGGATGTTCAAGGTACCAACAAGTTACTGTAACGAAGGAGGAAACATCACAGAAGAAGGCAGCGAAGGTGCCGTTCTGTGTTTCCTCCATAAAAGGCCTCTCAGAGGAAGAAGTATAATTGCTAATTGTCTCCAGGAGATGGTACCTGAGGTACAGTAATAGCTTCAGCACAAAAACTCAAACAGGAGATGAAGCTCAAGGTCAGTGTTCTAGTAACAAATCTCCCAGGCAAAACACCACTAAGCATTGCAGAGTAGAGCAGCCTGCAATAGCCAACGCCGCTCTTTAACATGGACAGCAAAAGTGAGAGCATGAAACAGGTCAAAGAAACTCATATCAAATATCATGCCCCGCAACCGTTAACAGATATAAATCCCCTTAATATGCTCTGATTAATCTGTTGTTATCTCAAGCCCTTTGAGCCCCAGGTTTGGTGCCAAAATGGAGTGTCGTGGTTTAAGCCCAGCCAGCCACCAGGAAGGAGCACGCAGCCGCTCGCTCGCTCCCCCCCTCCAGGGGGATGGGGGAGAAAATTGGAAAAATAAGGAAAACTCGTGGGTTGAGATAAAAACAGTTTAATAGGACAACAATGAAAGAGGAAATAGAATACGAATATACAAAATGAGTGATGCACAATGCAGATCCTCACCACCTGGTAATCGACACCCAGCCAGTCCCCGAGCA
>JAHREE010000386.1:686746-717475 GCA_033628505.1 Tringa tobata | reverse complement strand
CCGCTCGCTCGCTCCCCCCCTCCAGGGGGATGGGGGAGAAAATTGGAAAAATAAGGAAAACTCGTGGGTTGAGATAAAAACAGTTTAATAGGACAACAATGAAAGAGGAAATAGAATACGAATATACAAAATGAGTGATGCACAATGCAGATCCTCACCACCTGGTAATCGACACCCAGCCAGTCCCCGAGCAGTGTTCCCCTCCCACGCCAGCCCCCCCACTTTCTATGCTGAGCAGACACCATATGGTATGGAACGTCCCTTTGACCAGTTGGGGTCAGATGTCCCCATTGTGTCCCCTCCCAGGTCCTTCTTGGCAGGCCAGTATGAGAAGCTGGAATGTCCCTGACTGCTTAGCAACAACTGAAATATTAGTGTGTGATCAACATTATTCTCATCCTAAATCCAAAAGATAGCACTATACCAGCTGCTAGTAAAAAAATTAACTCTAACTCAGCCTAAACCAGGACAAATCTAAATTAATGGCTATTAAATAATGAGTACATTTCATTACCAATGCTTGAAAAAATACATGCAAGATGCACATCTGTCATGCAGCATTTCAAAACGAGCCAAGTAATTCCAATACGTGTCAGCATACTCTGGTTTTGTAAAACTTCTGGACTAAATACGTTTACCAAGCAATGCATGACCCAAGCTGCAGTCAACGCTGTCACATCATCCTATTTATTCAGTGCCAACTAATACAGGCATCCTGAAACAGGTTTTGGGCCTAAAAATGCCCAATGGAGTGAAATCAATGAGCTGGAGAACTCACCTTCGATGGTGACCTCGACCTCCGGATCCTCACTGGTTTCAGAAGGGTCATGCTGGGAGGAATCTGGAGGGAGAAAACCAGGGCTGCTGAATGACAGGGACAGAGGAGGTTTTTAACCCAAGGCTCCATGATTTTGTATTTCAACTAACACTTGTCAAAGCAGCCCCCTGGCTCACCGAAACCTTTTACAATTCACAGCGTGCAACAAAAGCAGAAGCAAAGATATTTTACCCTAAGCCTTTAAGCAATTCTAGATGAGGGTAAGGAGGTGAGGATTATACTTGCTAAATTGCATGTGCAGCAGTGCAGAGATGGCGTTAATGACAGCAGGAAATTCCTTATTCTTGGCTTAATAGGATTAATAAAATCATAAATATTTTTCCCTTTGTTATCAAGGATTACTGAAAACATAAACAAAGGCTGCGTGCCCCCACAGATCATATATTTCTTTACCATTTATACAGACTCGTAGTTGTTGCACTATAATGTTTTCCATAACAGGCTGCAAGGCCAGCAGTGAAAAATGAGAGGGAAATTTGTAATCCCAATGCTTTCGTTGGGGAGGTCTGCACCAGCAAAATAAACAGGATTATGCCTACCAACACTCGGGGGGAGAAAGAGAAATTTGCACACAACTGCAGTCCAGTTTACAGAAGAGAAGCTAATTCTACTGCGAACTATTTCAAAACTAGGTAGCAGTGTATGAAGGAATATATTTTAATTATTCTGGCAGAGTAATGCTGTGCCTGTGCATTTTGAAGAGTATTTTCTTTCAGATATCTGTAAGCTGGAGGTATGAGATCGCTTTGGGAGCGAGACTGAAGGAATCTCCCCTTTCCATGGCTCTTCACATGATGTGTGTAGTAGAGATTCAGCAGTATCTACTGGAACATCCCAATTGGATTATATTCAAACTATGTCAAATACATCATCTAGCTCATGGAAAACACAGTATGATGTTTTGATCTAATTCTGAGTGAGTGCTGGATGGATAACCAGCAAACGCAAAGCACAACAAAAGGAAAGAATTAGGAGGAAATGGTCTTTTAGTAGATGTGAACATACAGTACGGTCATAAAAATAACTATCACATCAACTGATTGCTTCACACAAATTACTAGTACTTGAGAGTGATCAATCCGATGATCCTTTTTGAATTAGTAAAGAAAGAATTGAGATTCCCTTCTCTGTCTCTCTACTTGGACACCCGAAAATTAAGGCAATTGAAATTTTCATTTCTATTGAAGTTTAAGTTTCAGTACTGTTCATATCAAGAAAGTAGAGCCCTGAAAAGTAAAACTCAGACATTCAATTTCCAAAACAGCTGTGAGAAAAATACAGCTAAAAGCTCTACCTACCTATATAACTTTTTGCAAGAGCAATTTTTTCATCCATCTCCGATGTTTCAGAAGGACCTGCTTGGGAAGAAAGAGAATGGCTTTTAAATTGTGTCACACAACAAACACGTTTTGACAGTCCATAGAGGAATTTGCCAAATAACTCTTAATTTCATATATCATATGCTCATTTCATACTTTCCATAATGTTGAACTTAGGAAAAATTGTGTGAAATATTAAAAATCTATAAATCCTTACTATTCCAGTTCAACAAACAAGAATGTTGAGGGGCTAATGATAGGAGTGTGCATTTCCTGGACTACTGAACTGTCACAGACTCATGCAGAACAGCTGGGTTTCCATTTTTTTGGTGTTAATAAACTAATTTTAAAAACATGAAATGTTGATGGTTCTGCCCTTTTTCAATGAATTTCTAATCAGCGAAATCTTTTTCCTGTTTGTTAAAATTTGTATTCCTAGGGAGTCCCTTTTGACTTTAAAATTTCTACCCACATTAAACAGCCAAATTCAGAGAGATTAAAACCATTTACGACACTTCAAGGTTGTTTGCTTTTCATCACAACAGCTCTTTTGACGGCTCTATCCGGACTGCTTTAAAAAGGCTGTTGCAGAAAGCAGAGCACAAATGACACTTAAAAGATTAAATTAACACCCCTAAAATCCTACTGCTTAAGGCTCTGGTGCTCCTGCAGTTACGCCGCAAGAGTGAACTGCTCCCAGCCCGAACGGCTTCACACCGAGCAGGAGGTGGTTCTACACACAGAAATAGCAAAGGTAGAGAAAATCAGCCTATGTGCAGCACGCAAGAGTGTAGGAATACTTGGACTAACTGGGACTGAAGGATTTGAACTAATTGTTCTGTGTAAATTGCATAATTCCTGCGTTCATTTGCAAAAGCGATCTGCGGAGGATCGTCTAACTCCCCCGAAATGATGGTTGTTGAGACTCAAGTTTGTAAGTGTATCAGCAATGAATATCAACAGCTTCACAGCAGAAAAGCTACTGTTAATGAATAAGGCAAGTGAAATATTTTAAACTCTACTTCATGCACATAGTAAGCAAGAAATACAGAATACTGTGGTCACACTCAGACTTCATAGGTATTTCAGTCAATACAATATCAAATACTAATCAAGAAAATGGGTATTTAGGGATTAAAGAAAATAATGATTATTAGATGGCTACAACAATGCTAGCTTGAGATACTTCTGCTTAATTTGATTGCTCAGACTTTCAAAGGGATTTTAAGTTAGTGGGATTTCAAGTGAGGAAAGAACCTCTACAAGGTTCTTCGTTTTCCATGCATTCCGATCACTAAGTGCTGCTTTCATCTGCTCCTGCTGCTTTTTCTTTGCTGGGGAGGAGGTGTGTGTTTGGGTTTTTTTCCTATTCGTCTGTGTAACTCGGAGGAGCTCCCTGATTTGGTTGAGAACAGGGCTCCAGAGAGCGTGGTACTGGCAGAGCAGAGACCATGGTCCAGAGATGGGAGAGAGTCGGGGGAGGAAGAGGAGCGTGGGAGATGCCGGCACCGCGGGTGCTGCTCCGGGACACACGGGAGGGAAGACTCATCCCAGCACAGGGACCTGCCAACGTCAGGGGGAAGAGGGCACAGCACCCCTGGGTGTGCTGGAAAACACCTCCGTGGAATAGATTTGCTTTTATTTAAATCAGCGTATTCAGTGTACGCAGCCAGACGGGAGTGTCATTTCCTAAGAACTCTTCAGAACATGCAATTATTATAATTCATAACACACTGACACACAGAAGCATGCATCCCATTATCAGCAAATATCCTATTATAAACACATATTTTCATGTTTATTCCTTAATTCAGAGATCCTAACAGGACTGGTTTAGCTACATATTCCGCAATAGCCTCTATATTGCATTACCTTCATGCCAAATATATGCTGTGACACAAATAAAAAAGGAAAAATGGGAAGTCTTTGACACATTCAAACTTGAAGAAATATTTCTTTAGCTAAAAAGATACACTTACTAGGCTTACAGCCCCTGGGATAAGCACAGAAAATTCAATCTCCTCAGATTTAATGTCAATAAAAAATACAGTACATGTAGTAAACCCATAAGACTTTTTAAAGTGACCCACGCAGATTATTTTATGGAACTTGAGCTTTCTTTTTTTTATTATTTTTTTATGAAGTCTTGACAGAGGTTGGAAGGGACCTTTGGAGAGCATCCAGTCCAACCCCCTGCCAGAGCAGGGTCACCCAGAGCAGGTTGGACAGGAACCCGCATCCAGGTGGGTTTGGAATATCTCCAGGGAAGGAGACTCCACACCCTCCCTGGGCAGCCTCTTCCAGGGCTCTGCCACCCTCAAAATAAAGAAGTTTTTCCTCATGTTCAGGTGGAATTTCCCGTATTCCAGTTTGTGCCCACTGCCCCTTGTCCTGTCATCTATTCCCACAGCACAGTAATATGCTGAATCTAAGTACACACCATGTTTCAAGGACTTCAGCCACATTTCAACCACTAAACTAAAAAACATCATTTTAACTAATGTTTCTTTTTGTAAGAGCCATAACAACTGCTACGTATAGATAAGGTATATGCAGGAATACTAACTGCAATAGCTGGCATGCTCAGTATGCATTATTTAGTCTTGCAGATCTGTGTTCAGTCCTTTTCTTCATTTAGTCAACAAAATCTAGACCTTACTTCCAGAACAGGTTGTCTTTGGTGTCACCCAAAGCATGTAGCACCACAGTGACCTTCACATTTGTCCAGGATACTGGAAAAAAACCATCCACGGCCATACTGCTAGTGCCCAGTGATGGAAAATCGCCCCTAATACTCTGTCAAAACACTCTCATGAAGTTTTTGATGGCCAAAGTCCCTATTTCCCAGTCTTCTTAGTGTGTACTGCTAACACGTTTCCCAGTTTAGCAATTCAGTATTAACATCCAAATCCTGCAACCTACCACAAGATAATAAGCGATAAAACAAGACGTCCACCTACAGGTATACTTTCCCCTCCATTTGATTAACAGGAGAATTTTGTGTGCCACCAAGGCACACAGCGCTTTGGTCAGCGTTACAGATTTGTGAGAGGAAGCAAACGCTCAGAGAAAAACAGTAACTGTGAAATTTCATGAGTAAATCATTTTCTCCAGGAAGCCTCAAGCAGATTGCTATTCTCTAACAGCTTCATTGTTTCTTCTCATAAATCAATAAGCCTATTTTTTGCAGTAGGGTATTTTTAGAACTAGGACCCCAGCCATTTTCCTACACCGTGTCTCTACCAAGGCAATGCTTGGGCAAACTTGTGTCGTCCCCCAGGAACACAATGATAACTCTATTTTTCCAAGTTTGCTTATCTGCACAGCATCACCACACACACACAAACCCCTATTTGCCTCCTGAACTTCATAGAATGGTCAGAGGTGGAAGGGACCTTAAAGATCATTGAGTTCCACCCCCCTGCCCTGGGCAGGGACACCTCCCACCAGACCAGGTTGCTCCAAGCCTCATCCAGCCTGGCCTTGAACCCCTCCAGGGATGGGGCAGCCACAGCTTCTCTGGGCAACCTAAAAAAGGCTCTCACCACCCTCACAGCAAAGAAGTTCTTCCTGAGAAGAAGAAATCTTCCTCTTTCAGTTTAAAACCATTCGCGCTCGTCCTATCACTCCACTCCCTGATCAAGAGTCCCTCCCCAGCTTTCCTGGAGCCCCATGAGGGGCTATGCTGAAGCCGTTCTTCAGCTCTTTTGGTATTCTTCACAATAGCTTAAAGGGTAGCCAGCATGGAGATGTTGTATCCTAACAGAGCTAAGTAATTGCACCCTTAATGACCAAGAATAAGTCAAAAGAGAGGCAGAGAGAGAGAGAGCAACATTTAAGCAATCAACCCTTGCATGAGATAAACAGATATGAAAGTTAGTATCATTACCTGGAATATTATACTGATAGTAGTCAGGATCATCTGATTCCTCCTTCACTGTTCCTGTTGTCATTTCCAAAGAAATTCCTGTAGAAGCAACAAAGGAATCAATTATGGAAACCAATAATAACCAGATGTAAACAAACAAACAAACAAATAAAACACCTACAAGTTCCTAGCTAGTCTGTATTTTAAAAAAAAAGGGGAAAAAAGGTTGCTGACACACTAAAGAATTGTTGAGCTAAAACAACGGTAACAAAACCTGCTGGTTTCTTATGTTTGGTCGCTGTCAGAAGGGATTCAGGATTAAATGCTTCCCCACAAACCAGGCATCCTTGGAAAACGCTATCTCAGATCTGAAGAATTAAAAAGAATAGTCTCTTTCCTTTTTGCCCACTTCCACCCCCAAAATAATAACAATATATTTTATCACTTGCTGTGCTGAAAGCACTTCTAGACCCGCTGCCGCTCACTCCTCTGTAGAGCCAAGCTCAGGTCAGTCTGCATCAGACCATGCTGCTGGTGGAGCAGCACCAAAGGTCCTCAGCTGCTTTTGGCTTCGTCCAGGTGAACTATCCCCTCCATAAGCCTTCAAAGCATTCCCTAAAGTGTTTTCAGAACATTCTGACAAAGGGAGAATTCCTTAAAATACCCAGAAAACAGCACTGGAAAGAGTCGGAGATTGACTTGACAAAAAGCTCAAGTTAAAGCTAAACATTAACCAGGAAGGGTTCCCAAACCACAACTCTGTAGTTGGGAAGCACAAAGAACTGGCCTAAATGTAAAAATTTAGCTCTTCTACAAAACGCTGAGCAGTGTAGCCCAACTCAACAAAAGGGAAAGTCACCAGCTTATCTCCAAGCCCACCTGCCAGCTCACTGCCTTTAATGGGATTATTCCTGCTTTTCCTCAAAGCAGACGCTTAAGCGCCGCTCAGCTTCAGATCCCAGTGCCTTGCAGGATCCTCTCCTTCCTGCAGCGGAACTCAGGAACGCTCACTCATTTATTTAATACTTAATAATAAATTTTCTTATTTATTTCCCCTTTAGCTCAAAAATGGACATTCTGTCATTTTCAACATTTTAGTAATATTAACAAATAAACCAAGCTTTTCTCGCCCCATTAGGGACAAAGTGATCTTGAATTAGAACTGAATAAAAAACAGAGTATTTTCTTCTCCACTTAAAAGTATTTACAAAGACAAATTATTTGAGTCTGGAAAATTACACAAATTTCCTCCTCCTAGAAATGAAAATATTTGGCTAAAGTTAAATACTTGATAAAAACGCCAACTGAAAAGTGGCCAGTTTTAAGGAAAGAGAAGTTTTTCTCTCCCACAAAGGATATCTTTTTGCCACTTTTTTCTTGGAGCCTCCTATCTTTGCTTAAATTCAGCCTTCCGAACAGAAACTGATTGGGGTGGGGTTTTTTTTGCAAATAAGGACAAAATTTTGTACATACCAGAATCTTCACTTGGTTCCGTTTTCACTTGAATAGGACAACTACAAAAATAAAGAAATCCAGCACATATTACATGGTATGATAAAAACCAAATATTTACTGTCTAGTAAAATCAACATCCCAGGAACACAAAAGTAAAAGCTCCTGCATCTTATTTAACTGATTTATCTCAAGGGAATTGCCAGGAATCTCCTATCCTTACATTTTCGGGACGCAGACAATATTCAAAGCATGTTTACCATTTAATGAGATGCCAACTCAGAAGCACACAAACACTTGCCATTTTGCTCCCTGTTTTCACATTAACCAATTTTTTTATTTACTCCAGATATAACCTCTCCATTTACTAACAAAAAAAAGATTTATTTTAATTTTTTAATTGAGGAGGGGGAAGGAAGCAATGTTACATCTGTTCCCCATCGCTGCCGTATCATAAAACACGACAAACTTATCCCTGACTGACAGACTGTGCATTAAGAACACTCACTGGGCTAATTAAACCGAGAGGAAACTTTGCCATCTGTTTAATTCGGAACAGTTTCCCCACAAATAACGGTCAAAGGAAAGAAAAAATTCAGCTTCATGCTTTTTATAATCCCAGGCAAGCAAAAGTTAGCCAAAGGTCAGCTGGGCAGAAAAAGCACATTAAGAGAAAGATAAACTATATGAAAATACACAGTTGATAAAAAAAAACAAACACTACATTATTTTAAATTCACCTTCCACCTGGAGGTATAATTGAATGCGAAGGATCTGTCATATGAGCTCCTGAAAGTTAAAAGACAATCTTTGAGTTTCCTGTACTCCATTTACCTTAAATACAAATTGAAAACATAACATTGATTTCATGAAGCAAAAACGTGTTCACATTTTACAAGCGTATGTGCCTATTTTCTGTATTCACAGATATGAGGGACAAATCTCGTTAAACCGCTTTATTAATCTATAAAGCAACACCAATATAAAATTACTTCAATTGTGCCTATCAGCTTCCTTTTCACTGCTCTCTTTCATGATGCCAAGTGGAAATCTTGGGAAACAAAGGTAAACAAATTTTTCACCTAAGCTCTGCTAAAAGAAAACGGATAGTTTTATAGAGATTCAGCTTAGTTCTAAATTACAGCTAGACATGAATAGTTATGTTTTCAGAATGTCATTTACCACACTGAAACCCTGCCGTGCTTTTTCAATCAAAATATATTATTACCAGAATTTCTACAATTTCCCACTCTCTTGTCTTCTTACTGGGCACAGGCAACATATTTCTGATTTTACTAATCCAGCATCAACTTCTGGCTGTTTCACCTGAGAAAGTGAAACTTTTCTTTTTTGACTATGTTCCTATAGAGATTGCTTCGCCCTCTTCATAAAAAAAACCCCTCACATACACTAATTTTGGAAGTAAAGCATCATGATCCCATGAAAGTAACAGGAGAAGAGGTTTCTTCTAGCTAGAAGCATTTGCATAGTTTAAAAAACTCACTCTAGCTCAGGTTTTTTAATACATAGAGGCTGTCACAGGAACCGCAACACCTAACCACTTCAGCAGATTAAATCAATTTTTAAAATGAGATATAAATGGCAAACTCAGCTATGTATTGGAACACAGAGCACTGCAAAGTCTTGGCATCTTCTAAAAATGCAACACACAGTCCTTCATCGGCTCTCTTCTCCTGTCCCTAGGATACCATCCAATTCACATCAAATTGAAATTCAGTAAAAGGATGAAAAACACAATAGAACACATTTTATCTCTAATTAGTTGCTCCTGGCAGAACGCACGAAGGCAGAGGTTATAGTTCCAGAAATAAGGCAACTCACAGTCTAGGAATTTCTGCAAAGTTTGCCACTTTATCCACATGACCTGATCTCCTATCTGCATTGCTATCTAATCTAGAATTCTAACCTGTTTCTCTTTAGTCTGAGTAAGCAGTAACTTACCTAGGTGTTTCTTTGGCTCTAGGAAAGGCCTGTGTGGAAATACAGAAAGAAAAACCCACAGCTTTAGCAGAGACCTCACTGCTTACTTGGTCACGTAACATTAAAGAGAGTGCACTCCTGTTTAAGAGAAACAGGCTGCAATCTATTTAGAAATTAAAATTAATTAGGCTTAAGTGCAAAACCAAAGCGGACAGACCAGCACAGGAGAGAGCAAATAACCTTTTGATGATAAATGAGATCCTTGACTTGTTTTCCAAAATCCATTTCAGGGTGGAAACATCGTAATTTGCTGGGTGTTTAAACACAAGCCCCTCGGGCAGACCCTGCACCACCACCGCACACTGGTCCCTCTGAATCTTCTCGTAGGGCACAGGTACCACCGTCGACTTTCCTAAAGCTTTTCCTAGGGGAAAAAAAAAAAATAGGAGAGAGTTATGAGGTGAAGAGCGTGCCAGTTTGAAAAAGGCTGAGTCCCCACTAAAACTGGTGGAGAGGACTGGAACGAAAGTAAGGAGCAGGAAACCAAGTCCTGCTCACAGGGTTCCAACGTGCACTGGAACCCACGGAGCAGCAGAGGCTTGCTTGAAAGAAAACTCAACAGTGTGTGCAATCACCTCAAATCCCACAAAAGTCATCCGATACACACGTATGTTTTAGAATCGGCTACTAAAAAAGTTAAACTTACCACCTTACCAGCAGTACAGCTGGAAGGCTAACGTCACGCGGTACTTTCCTCCCAACTGGAATAAAAAAAATCCAGAACAGCTATTTTTATGACATTAAAACACCCACCGTAGCAAAAGCAAAAGAAGTCCTCCACAGACTTCCTGAGGGCTTCCAGTTCCACAGCATCCACTGTCAGTCTGTTTACAGGGGGGACAGTCTTTGTTTTCTGCAGCTCTGCAGCCCTCTCCTCTTCTGTAACACCTGACAGTTATTTATAAAAATAAGACAAAAATAAAATAGTAAGTTATAGAAACCCCCAGTACCTAGTCCCTCCAGTTTAGACTACAGATTCTTGTCAGAAAATGGTAAGAACTTATTTGCCTTAGAAGCAAATGCACTTGTCTACGTCCATAAATTTATGCCAAAATTATTATATCCTCCTGACAACCTTTGTAAACGTCACCCTCTAAAGTGTCAGAATAAGGAATTAAGAGACACATCCAAACAGGCTTTTTTTGGCATGAAGAGGTAGAAAACAGTATTCATCTCAGGAGAGGATAATACAGTAGAAATAAAATGCAAAACTGCCAAGAAAAGAAGGAACAAGGGAGTCACCGGGGAAGAGAGAAAATGCCTGCGTGGAGGGTGCGCAGCTCCCTCGTGCTGCGTGTGATGCCTTACACAGCAGTTATCTTATATCCTCTCTTGTTTATACTTTTGTGCTTAGCTGAACTTAATATAGAAGGGATCTGACTTTTGGCACGACAGCTCCTCTGTCTTTCAAAACACGTTTCAAGTGCACAACCCTCACTGCTGAATAGCAGGACTTGCAACCAAGCCATCCTCATGCAGGAGAGAGAAGATTCCAGCCCCACGCCGCCTTCTAGTCTCTGAGCAAAAGTCATTGCAAAAGGAGGGAGGGAACAACAACGCCTTCAATATTAACGAGCAAATGGAAGTGATGGTTGCAACGGCAGCTTTCCCTCCTTACGGTTCAGTTCTTGCAAAGGTTTACTGAGAATCACCCAGCAAACATAGGGGAAACCACCAGAGATATTCTGGGTATGAAAGAAAAAAGCAAGGGAGACCTGTGTCCCTCTGTGCAAGGGAAAGATCAGCTGAAGCTGTCTCATATCTCCACCCCGAGCAAGCACAGCAGTGAGTCTGAAACACTGTGATTTGCATCACCAGTACTGCTGGCATCAGAATTCTGGGCTAATAGGAGAAAACAAACATCAGTTTGAACAACCAATTACAAATGGGTTGTGAAATGAGCTGAAGAAGCAATACTTTTACTAAAAATGCATTTATCATCTTAAAACCTTGTATCTTCATTTCAAAGAGAACCTCTTCCTTCCTCTACAGATCCCACGTCTGCTTTGTGCCCTGGAAACCCATTTCCACGTAACATCCAGCTCTTCAGGCCCGAAACTTTGGCTTTCTCTGCAATAAGACAGGACCTCCCATAACAAAAATGGAACATTATTATTTACCCATAACACAGGGGCTTAGTTTATGAAGGTATCTTAGTTTATGAAGGTTTATGAAGAGGTATGACTTTCCATTTATAGCTACACGCAGTGTCACTTTTTGGGTGTTTTTTTTCCCCACACAAGAGACTGATTCACTGCAAACGCCTTCACTGCCAGTAGCTTCTCAAAAGCATACCCACACTTTCTAAAAATACTGAGCAAAACAAAAATAGGATGACGACACCGCGCATTTCCCATTAAAATGAAAAGCAGACAAAAAGACATAGAAATTTTCCTCCTTAACTAGGAGAAACCCTCACCGTTGTGTTTTGTTACATGATTTTTATCCATTTTCTTGAGCTCATGTTCTGCGTCTGCCTCAATCTCTCTCCCACGTTTCTTGGCCAATTTCAACCAACTCAAGACAAACAAGATCAAGTCTCGAAGACGGTGAGATTGATAAGGGCTCGGCACGACCGATCAAACCCAGCTGCCGTTCCGCTCCTCCGGGCAGCAGTCGGAGGTGGCACAACTCACAGGCTCCCTCAAAGCTCTCACCACAATTACAACTCCATTTGTAATGGAGGATTTAGGCTACGCCAGGGAGAAGGGATGCCTGGGACAAGCAACAAGACTTGGAGGGGAAGAGGGATGGGAGGCTGTATTTACAGAAGGGTAAGAGGGTGAAGAACGGTTCGAGAAGGGCGAGGGAAGGTGATAGGGCAAAAGAATTCCATTCTCCCCAGCTGGGACCCTACTGCAGGATCAGTCCAGTTACTCTGCAAAACCTATTCCAGCTTCAGCAGAATGCCCCAACTGCTAACAATCCTCATTTTGAACTGAAAGTCCATACACAGGTGAGTCTCTTATCCTCTTGTCTTCCTCTTATCCTCTTGTGCCATCCAGGTGTTCTCATTACTCAGAATGACCTTCCCTCTTACCTGCCCTGCTGAGACTGGGTTTGACAGCCCAACCAACCTACCACTTGGATGGAAAAGGAATCTCCCAACTGTCAGCATCCTTATAAAACGGATATACTACGAAATGAATAGACTGCTTTAAAATAAAAAAAAAAAAAAAGAAGGAAAAAACACCGCTTACAGAAATTTTTGTGACGGAACAAAAAATGGAATACTTGAGACCATCCAATTTTAATTTGGCAATTTTTTTCTTGTTGCACGGCAGCAATTAGACAGGTACACCCTGACCAGACTCTCCACCTTCCTGCCTTACGCAGACGCTTAGGAACCGGTGAAGAGCTGCGGCTCAGCACTGTTATACAATGCTTTTTCCCAAGGTGCACTGAAGCATGGAATGAATGCAGCAGGAGAAAATAGGCCATAAAACAGGTCTGTCTTCCAAAGCCCTGACTCGGAGGTGAGGGGAAAGCTGCATTTCTCCTGCGGAGCAGAGCACACCCTGCTGGGACGCGCTGAGACAAGTGACAACACCAGCGCTGGCCACATCTCACCAAAGAATAAGCAAAAAACCAAGCTTTAGCAGAGAAATGATTTGCTTAACCCAAATTTCCACCAAAATGTGGCGTGGAGATGCAATGCTACACGAACAACTACAGAGAAAAGCCGGCAGGATTCAGGATCTGAAGCTGATGGAGCCCAACACTCCTCTATCAAAAGAGCCGTCAGTCCCATGGTACGTAAGGCATCTTAAAACATCAGAAGTTTTTTAATCAGGTGGTTTTTAATCCCCCAGGTAAAAGCAGGCAAGAAGTGATTATAAGAGTATGAATGTCACCCCTGCGCAGACACCAAGAGGCGACTTAAGGGCAACAATTATTTTGTGACATATATTTTATCATTCATGCTTAAGGAAAATTGCTCTCTGAAAATAACTATGAGCAATGAAAGAGGGAAAGTGAGTATGTGTGTGGCTAAAAGCGTTTTGCTTTGTTTTATAATGCATCCACCCAGTTCATCTGTGGGCTTTTTAAGGCCATCCACTTTTACAGTTCAGGAAACCGAAACCTCAAATTAAAGAAAAATCACTCTATGATTATCAAAGGATCACTTAAACCACAAGAAAAGCAAATCACCTGAGGCAGAACTTAGGAGCCAAGGAATTTCAAAAAGATGGGCTATCTAGAGTAATTTTCTGTTTGTTTGTGACTCCGAGGGAATGAGATGGGTGGTCTGAACTTTCTGAGCAAGTTTTTTAAACCAGCTGTTACCTTCATAGACCTTAACTGGCCAGGCAGGGGCTTCTGACAATAAAGCCAAGCAAACTAGCTCTAATAAGGCTACAAAAGAGGCCAGTTATCCAAATCTGAAATAAACCCAGAAAAAGAGCATGGAACTGTGAGCTAGGGAGGGCATGGCTAAAGCCAAAGGTGCTGGGAAGAAAAGGCATCTGGACTGGACACGACCTGGAAGAGCCTGCTCCTGCCGCATCCAGGGAGCCAGAGGGGCAGACGATGGGAGCAAAGGAAGGAGCCCTGAGGAAGGGAGGCAGAAAGGGATTTCATAAAACTCTTTGAAAGTAACTCGTGCCTAAGCACGTAACAGAAGTTTTGAAAATGAAAATTTTTGAAAGTTTTTGAAAATTCTTTTCGAGAACTTGGGAAAAGGGGTGAACTGACCTGTAAAACAAGGGAATCTGCCAGTAATGTAGAACTTAAGAAAAACAGATTAATGCACCCCTAATATAATGAGAAAGGGCTGCAAAGAAGACCATCAGCAATGCAAGGGTAGCCATCACGCGCTTCAGATAAAGCCCTTTTACCAGCCTGGGAAGTTGGGGGAAAAAGAAAGGAAACAGCAGTAAAAGAGAAGAGTACAGCAGGCCACAAGGTAAAGCTAAAAGATAGGAGAATTAGTCTTTCACAAAGAACGAGGCTATTAATGTGGAGTTCAGCTAATGAACGCACATATTAATATGTGAGAAACATGCAGCACGAGACAGCTCAAAAATTTGCATTTCAAAAGATTAGGCATAAGGGGACTGTAGGTTGAGCCATTTAAGTGAGCTCATATGGCAACAGCAATGCCAAAAAAACAGGCAGCTCTCATTAAGAAAGACAGGGCTGATTGCTTTGGATTTTATTGTTATTACTTGTAACTGCAACTGTTTGGTGAGTGTTAGAAGCGTTATCTTTAAACTAATCCCTAAGCCCATGATTTATTAGGAATAAACTGATCAAGTCTTCAAGGGTAGATGCTTTAACACATAGCTACATTCTGCAAATACAGAATAGAAAGTGATTGAAACTTAAATCAAAAAAAGCTCTCGGGGATTCCAAGAATGAACACCGTTCAGTTCATTTATCAGGCAGTTACAACCACAATAGAAAAACTCCTTCCAAAAGTATAGGTGGGGCAGAAACAGATGCTAAATATGAACTAGTGCTTCCAATAAAGAGAGTGAAATGTAAACACTTCAAGAGGCTGGGAAAGCAGAAGCCCTCAGTGCTGGAGGCAACCACAATGTATGCAGCAAACTGTCCGACCTTTCCAGCAGGAACATCTGAAGCTTCATGTTTATTAGGAAGGTGATTCAGCCGCTCTGCCCCGCTCTGGTGAGATCCCACCTAGAGTCCTGTGTCCAGCTCTGGCATCCTCAGCACAAGAAGGACGTGGAGCGGGTCCAGAGGAGGCCACACAGATGCTCTGAGGGCTGGAGCCCCTCTGCTGTGAGGACAGACTGAGAAAGTTGGAGGTGTTCAGCCTGGAGAAGAGAAAGCTCCAGGGAAACCTTAGCTTTCCAGTATCTGAAGGGTGCCTACAGGATAGATGGGGAGCGACTATTTTACAAGGGCATGTAGTGACAGGACGAGGAGTAATGGCTTCAAACTGGAAGAGGGGAGGTTTAGATTAGACACCAGGAAGAAATTTTTCACTCTGAGGGTAGTGAGACCCTGGCCCAGGTTGCCCAGAGAAGCTGTGGCTGCCCCATCCCTGGAGGGGTTCAAGGCCAGGTTGGACGGGGCTTAGAGCAACCTGGTCTGGTGGGAGGTGTCCCTGCCCAGGGCAGGGGGTGGGACTCAATGATCTTCAAAGTCCCTTCCAACATAAACCATTCTATTATTCTATGATGAAATAAAACAAGACACCCCATGAGCTTTAGCAGTCAGGGCACTCCAGACATCTCCGTAGCCTCCTGGGGAGATGGGGATCCCAGAACTAACTCAGTGCGAAGGTTTTACAATCGCACAGAGCCCTGGCCACAAATACAGAAGACCATCTTTCCTAAAGAACTGCAGAAGAACAATAAAGGAGATGCACAAGAGGAAGACAGCAGTCACCGTGCCCACAGCTTTCCCAGGCAAGAGGGACTATGAAACTGTTCCCTAATTAACCCCAGACAGTGCTGGGGTTAATTAGGTTAGGATTAACACATCGCTGAACAGGCATGAGGCAACCTGGCTCCCATGGTGTAAAACAGACACGGGAACACTCCCTTCCCCTAGCAGAGACACAAGGTCTGAACTCCCAGGGGACAGGCAGGGTAGGAGTAAATACATTGTGTTTTCCAGCAGGATTAGCCTGGGAAATGGCGATGGGCTACGGTCAGCGTGGCCAGGAGCAGCCGTCCACCTCTCCTGCTCTACAGCCTGCAGAAGGGCAAACTATTGCAAGTCACCTGCTGCAAAAAGAGAAGTGAAAACTCCAGGAACACAACCGAGAGCCACAGCTGAGCAAGTTCCCATTAAAAGCAAGAGGGAAGAGCCTGTTCCAGCAGATCCTCCAACAGAACCGCATTTCGCAGAGGCTGTTTCTAAAGAGGCCGCTCCCAAATAGCTGGAAGGGAATCTGGCATGGGAAAAGAGGTTGAAAGTTACAGAGGTGTGAAACAACCCTGGCTTGGCAACAGGAACACATCCTGACAATCACAGCTTTAAAAGGCAAATATTTCAACATCCTTTTTTCCTGCTACGCATCTTGTAAAGCGCACCCATTCTGAAGTGCATTCTGAAGCAAGAATCACAGACACAGCCCCCGTTTGCATTTAAAATAGGTAAGAGATTAGCAATGGCATCCCTGCAACTCCACCAGTGTCTTGTCAGGAGTAATGCTCCACCTCTTATTGTTCTTCTTTCATTTACTATTTACGTCTACGATTTAATGACTCCTTTCTCTTCCAAAATATTCTGTAGCTTCAGGAGCAGTAAAAGCCACAGAAATCTCAGCTGGCCACAGACTAGTTTAGGGCCAAACAAAATGACTGTGGGAAACCAGTTTCCACACTAGTATTTCATCATCAAAATGAACTGGTGTTTTTTTTATAGTGTCAAGGGGTTAGCCTCTGAGCAACATAAAAAGATGTCAGCTAGTTACAGAATATATAGAATATAAAGGCATAGCACATAATCAGAGGCAGAGATGATGATGAAGATTGTCCTTTAGATATTATAACGAGGACAAACAAATGCAAACAGTAGCAGCGAGACCCACTAATAACCTCTGTTATTAGAGTCACACTGAAAAGCTATTAGGCTGCTTCCACGCAGTTCAGGAGACTCAGTTTGTATACAATTTCAAGTCTGAGACATTCTGCTTGAGAGCTGAAAAGCTCAACACCCCATTTAGATACTGCTTCTCAATTGCTCCAGCATGACAAGTAAGATATACAGAATATAATCAGAGGTAATCACAGTAGCAAGGAAGAAGCAAATCAACTGTACTAATACTCTATTTACATCATTGCTGGAGCATCCCCAATAAAGTACCACAAAAGCACTACAGAATCACAGAATGATATGGAGTTGGAAGGGACCTCTGGAGATCACCCTGTACAATCCCCCTGCCAAAGCAGGTCCACCCAGAGCAGGTTGCACAGGAACGTGTCCCGGCAGGTTCTGAATGTCTCCAGAGAAGGAGACTCCACATCTCCCTGGGCAGCCTGTTCCAGTGCTCTGCCACACTCACAGCAAAGAAGTTCCTCCTCACGTTTAGGTAGAACCTCTTATGTTCAAGTTTATGCCCATTTCCTCTTGTCCTGTCACTGGGCACCACTGAGAAAAGACTGGCCCCATTCTCTTGACACCCACCCTATAAGTATTTATAAGCCTTGATCAGATCCCCCCTCCACCTTCTCTTCTCTAGACTAAAAAGACCCAAGTCCCTCAGCCTTTCCTCATCAGAGTGATGCTCCAGGCCCCTCATCATCTTTGAGGTCCTCTGCTGTACCCTCTCCAGCAGTTCCCAGTCCTTCTTGCAACTGGGGAGCCCAGAACTGCACACAGTGCTCCAGCTACACTAGGTCCAGACCAGCAGCACAGCACACACGAGAACTGGCAGGCTGCAGCGTCAGGGGCTATCTCAGCAGATGCAGTCACAGGCATTTTTAAACACAAGTCTAAAATTAACCCAGAGCTACTCAGTTAATAAAAACGTTCACGCTACTGCAGCTTGACTCCCACCTATCATCTTCTAAACCCAAGATCTCTCAGGCCCGCAGAACCGCAGCCAGTTCAGTGCTTAGAGTGAAAGGACAGACGATGCACAGATGGGATCCAACCTGGAAATAGCTTCACCCACTAGAAAAATGAAAGAAAGCAGCAAGACATGCAATCAGAGCTTCAGCATGCTTAAATTTATATTTATACCAATATGCTCTGCACTTTACTGAGCTTTGGTTAAAAAACACTGAAGTCACGTGTTTCTACACCGTGCTTTTTGGATGTCGTCACCTAGAAAGAGAACACAGTTCCAGACAAACCCACTGATTTATGAGCTATTCAGAAGCCCAAAGGTAGATGTCATGGAGACTTTCAGAAGCTTTGCTCTAGATCTTTAGGTACCTAAGTTGCTTTGTAGATCTGGCCCTGTTGCTAGCATTGCTTTTATTATTGCTAATATTGGAACTAAATGCACCTGGGGTGATGCAATGGTGAATATTACCATTTTGCAAACTTCAAACCTCAATCACAAGAGAAGCATTAACTATTTTAGTTCACAAAATACATCTAGTTTGAAATAACACATTAGTGCATGTACCTCTTGTCAGTAAGAAACAGCACAAGACAGACAATGACAGGCAAACACGGAGGAAGGTACCACCTTCCAACAGTTGGTCTTTAGGGCTGTAGCATCCACATGCACTTTTCCATAGGGGATGACTCCAGCCAGTGCCACAAATTCCTCCATAGGAAAGTCTGAAGCCAAACTCTGGTCCATGCCAGATGCACTGCTAAGATCAGCATAGAAACCTGAGGCCACCAGAAGGAAAATGAAAGCTCCCAAAAATAAAGGACCTGTCATCCAAGATGAACCGTCTACAGATACAAGATGGCCCCACCTCAGGCAAATGAGCCCAGGGCCTTGGCACCAAGGAAGGAAAAAGCAGCACGACCAGGAGAGCTGACAGAAAGCTGCAGAACGAGCAGGATTATGCTTCCGTGTGACCTACATAGTGGTGGTGCAACAGCCGGTACCGGGGGAAACGCTTGCAGAGGCAACCGGGATGCTTGGAGAACAATCAGCTCCTTGACAGATGGGATGGAACACACAGTGCTGGGTAAATCTCTTTCAAGGTTCAGAGCAGATGACCAAAAAAGGTGTTCCTGGGGCAGGAAGCTTTTCTGAAAGTTCACTTCTGACAGGCAAATACAACCTGGGAATGATGAGGCCTCTTCTGCATTTTGTTTTTTTTGTTGGTTCGTTTGTTTCATAAATCTCCAGCTCCTTTCAAATGAGAAAGAATTCCACCAAACCTTGACCAAACCTCAAAGGAAACTGCCAAGATGACCAAGATCAATACACGAAGGGAACAGCATTCTTGAGACACCCCAGGAATAAGTCTCCCCCTGTTCTGGATGGCTGATAGCCCCCAAGTCACAGCAATCCAGAGAGCAAGGAGACACTTCACCTCGCTGAAGCCATCCAAGAGGAACAAGGACCACACAATACACATCTGCAGGGAACAGCAACTACAACAAAGAGCTACTGTAGGGCAAGACATGTATGACCTCAATTGCTTACAGTGCATGCAGGACTCATGTGGGTCCGTATTCTGAAGATGAGCAGGCACCAAGAATATACTCTTTTTACATACAATACAAACTGACACAGGCTTAGAATAACTGACACTGCAGGTTTCCTAAGACACATTATGTGTACAAGTACACACCGTTCCACATCGACTGAAACATACCCTTTCACTGCAACACAGGGCTTACAGCCATCCTCATTAAGCACAGTTCAGGAGGATGTATTATCTGACCCAATTTTAAATTATTAATGTCTGTTGACAGGTTCTTCAACACTCACTACGCGCCCTGTATTAACATTTAAAAAAACCCCATCGCTATAATTTGCTTCTAAAGCATTTTCTGAAGGTAGCAAGTGCATGAGATAGGTGCAGGGCTCCTCCTTCCCCTGCAGCCAGGTTTTAGGGAACCCACGTGGGTGAAAGTTCCTAGGAATGAAAGCCACAGAAAACCAGACTCCAGCACCACTTTCACCCAACCGCTGTTATTTTCATCGGTCCTAAACTGCTAGAAAGTGTACACGCTACTTCCTTCACAAACCTCATATATACATTTCATCAATTTAGCCCACTAAATTACACTCATTACTAAAAATAAGCAGTGGGTATGAAGCCTGAGCCCTCCAACTTCTGAAAACTCTCTGTATTTATTCAAACTCTACGAAGGAGCTGTGGGAAAGTAGAAGTAAAGGCTGGAGACACGTGCTGGCTTGTCACAACAGCCAGGCACAACCAGAGGGATGCTGAGTAACTACACTTCTGTTCCCATACGTAAAGAAAAATGAAGAGATACCCACATTAAGTGGAAAGGTAATTCTAAGTACCATGTGTTCCACAGATTGACATCACAGTTGAATTTCTAAAGGTTAAATTCTAACAACAGTGGAAGAACCTCTTGGAAGCCTTTACTAATCGTAAAAGAACAAGAAAGGTGCAACTCTAACTTACTAAAACCCAAACTGTCGCCTTACTGGATTTTTACAAAACACCCACTAAAATCACAACTAACATTGTCTGTTGCTAGCTTTCATATTTAACTGAAGAAATAAGGTGTGAGGGAAAAGGAACTGTTGCCTCCACAGTTCTAAGTTTTAGATCAAAAGATACTACACTCTGAACTTCATCACGACCTCAAAGTTGCCAAAGGCAGCAATGGAATCAGCATCGCCAGGAATATGTAATGCTATTATTGCTAAAAATTGGTATTCTCAAGTCAAGTTTCCAGGAATTCTCAACAACTTTGTCAGCAGCAGGAGAAAACTACCTCCAGCATCAAAATTCCCCAGCGAGTACTGGGGGATACGCACTGGGTGAAACTGGGAGAGCAATGACTGAGGTTAGTTGGCTTTATTCACACAGATCCACACCACGATGTCCTGCAAGAAGCGTAATGAAAACAGTTTTCAAAGTGGATATTGCTTAATCTCGTCAGCCTGACAGTACAAAAACACCCCCCAAGAGTGAGTATCTTGTAAATGGAATAAAGCAAAGGATGAGGATTATCAGAACTAATGTAGTATTTAAACACATGCACGTACCTATAGGAAGCAGGTCTGATAGAGTGGAACACACGCCTGGATGAGAAGCCAGTGCTTCCCACGGTACAGAACCAGAAACACAGATCAAACAGGGAGATCAGACACCAAACCCCAGCTATTTCAGAGCCCCTACCAACAGATGTGCCCAGTGTACCAAGCCTCCAGGGGACTATGGAGACTATCAGGGCCCATGATACCTCTGTACTGGCAATAAAATGAAATATCTAAGACATCAGGGACGCCCTTTAAGGAACAACAACAAGAAAGCAGAAAAGAAAAGAAATCAGGTGAAAAATTGAACTCTGCCCCATTATTCAACTAACAGTTTTCACAAACACCAGTATCAGAAGACTGCCCCTGTAAAAAATAAAAAAGGAATTGATTCATCTTATACGTGATTCCTCAGCAAGGTCATAATTTTGCATTTTGCTATCAGTTCTCTGTTACAGTGCAACATCGTGGTGACTTTCCTTAGAATAAACATACTTATGTGCACAGAAAGTCACTCTCCAAGCGAGTAGGACAGTGGCCAAGATCCAGAGCCCCACCACGAACAAACGGCCTCGAGACAAAACCTCTAGGAGAATTTTAGCCAGCAGCAAAAGCATTTTTAGGAGCAAATGTTTCTGTTACAGATTAAACATAGCTGCTTTCCAAGCAGTATTTAATTAGTCAAGCCAGAACATTTTACAGCTGTTGCTTTTAAATTTCCCCCCTCACACTGATTCTTCTCTCATACCCTGCTTGTGACCTGCACCTTCTCCCTCTCCTTAGGCAAAATGTGCATTTTGTTATTGATTAAGCAGAGTCCATCAACATTTTTCTAAAAGAGCACATCAATGCTCCCCTGAAGAGTCACTGACTCTTTGAAACCCAACTCCTAAAAATATCGTCCTGTTCTCAATGGATCATGTTTTATGAACACAAAAGGTCCACTGTTTTACTATAAAAATGAAATTAAACAAAAAGATGTACTCTAAGGAGTACAAAAGTACTGCAGATGTAATTTTAAGTCATAAAATTGGTATAGATACATATTTCTGTCTACTGAACAACAGTGCTATGAAAAAGCCACATAAAAATAATATGTTGTCAAAAATGTGCATCTGCTTCAACGAGGCATGAAGTGATCTGAAGACCCAGACGACCTGAGCTGAGAGCAGCAGTTCCCTACCTGTCCAACGTCCCCCTTCATGAGCTGAAAAAGACTTGGAGGAGGGGATATAAAGAAAAACTACCACGCACTACGAAACACAGGATGTGTTGTGAGGGTGGACAGCCCAACACTTCTTACTGTGCTAGTTGGTCACATTACCTAAGAAAAAATGAACATTTCCAGCCACAGTTGAAATACCACTCCAAACAAGAGCACCGTTACTGATCACTTTTATATTCTTAAACAGCTGGTTTTGCCATAGCCAATGTAATTAGAACATATAACCATGATATACAGAATTTTGCTCCCCAGAGTTATTAGTATTATGCAATACGCATTAAGCAGTTTGTGAAATACAAAAACACAACATTGAAACTTACAGTATTTAACAAAATTCTTCTGAAAATCTTTCCTAGAATTGACAAAGGCTCTTCCTCTTTCAGTTCCAACTACAAACACATCTGTTTCATATACAGCAATACAGGCAACTTCTGCCTTGGACTTGGCAAGTTCTTTACACTATAAAAAGAAAAACAAAAAGCTTTTATTACTGTAGTTAAGAGTAGAGTTAATAGAAATGTTTGTGGTATCATGTAAAACAGTTATTACTTCTGGTTCCAGCATCCACCCTTCAAAGGTACTGCAAGAAACATAACATCAGCCATTAGCAAAAGATAATTTATACATCTGGAGTGCTTTTCATCAGGAGTCTTAAAAGCATTGTAGATGCATTAGTGAAATTAAGGCCTTGTCTAGACCAAGAGATTGCACTGTTTTTAATTAAAATGATTTATGACATCAATCCACGTGAAATTATCCCTTCCCAGTTAGATAATCATATTGAGTGTCTTACACCAACCCCAACTTTCAACAGGAGTTTTGCTCATTCAGAGCACGCAGTTATCACAGGCTGTTGGGGAAGGCGTGATGCCAGCAGGAGGATGCCTCCTCCTCCCTGCTGCCTTCTTCTGCCTCCTCCTGCCCTCTGCCTCCTCCTGCCTCCTCCTGCCCACTGCCTCCTCCTGCCCGCTGGGCTCAGGCCAGTTCCTCCAGAGCAGAAGGACTGCACCTTCCCCCTCAACACCTACATGTCTTCCGCTGGGCGAAACTCCTGGTAAAGAAGTAAGGCAGGAAGCCTGAGGCACAAGGAGAGTGCAAAGACCTGAAGAAAATTCGGAAGATCATCAAGAAGAGGCCACAAAAAGTCACTTGTCCTGGGAACTCAACCCAGAGTTTGCTGTAACCTATAAAGACACCAACAACTGCAGCATGAGAGGAAAAAGTGACATAAAGCCTTCAGGAACCGAGTATTCCCATTGGGGAAAAAAAGGTGTGCAATCAATTATTTTATAGCCACCCCATTCAAAGTTTCATTGCTAAAAAGAAAATTTTTGGGTTTACTTATCATTTAAGAAAACAATTTTAAAGAACCAAATCCCTCAACCGCGAGGGAATGGGACAGGCATTTCCACTCCCAGCCCTGGCCAACCTTAAACCCCACCACACAATGACTAAATAACTGCTGCAAAAGAGGGGATATACCAACTTAATAAAAAAAGTATTTTCTGAACATGTTTTGCTGAGTTGGTGCAGCAGCTGAGGACAAGGCATAAGCCCCAAGGCCATTTATTCACTCCATATTACAGATGACAAAGACCAGGACACACTCTTGCCTTTCAACCACGCTCTACCCGAGCAATCAAGAAATATTTCCCGCTTGTTTAATTCCACAAACGGATTTTTAAAACAACCCCAGTGTTACAAGAACCAAGGTGACTGTTGCAAGGACCATTAGCATGATTTTCCACAAGCAAAGAGGGAGTTACAGCTGGTGGGACAGCAGGCAATAAGACATAGATAGAACATTACATCTCTCCCGCGCCCCAGCGGGAGGCAATACGTTGGTGTGATCCCCCACGTGCCAAGATAAAGTTATGAGGCACTGGCTTAACTTCTCTACTAACCATTGACTCAAGTGCTGACATGAGGAATGTAACCACCATCCTGCTTTCAGAGGAGTCCTCATCATGGGTGGACGATGCTGGCGCAGTAGTTTGGGCCATTTTCCTCCTATAAAATGAAACGGAAAGGCCAGTTTACACAACAGGGCAAGAAAACTAACACCTGTCTTACAGAAGTAAAGAAAAAAAAAAAAATACTCAAACCCCCAGAACACACCACACACACACACACAAGCAAACATCCAGGTAAATCAAGAGGAGGAAGAGGAGGAACTCTGCTATTATTTCATGCTTCCTGCTGTTTCATCCAAAGCTGGAACTAAACATTCAAAGGTTAAAATGTTGTGCCATGACCTGACCACAAAACCTTTGTGCCTAGAAAGATGCACGTTCATTGATTAGCTGAATTTACATTGATTTTTCTTTCTAAGCATATTTGCAACTCCAAAAGGCTAGGTAAACACAGCAAAAAAAACCCTGGCATTAACGGACAGAAAAGAAATGGCAAATCATAATTACAGCACAACTATTAGAACAATCCCTTTTGTAATTACCATGGTCCAGCTCAAAACAAACCACCACCACCCTTGCCCCAAAATCAGGGCCTCAGAGACTACAGTATCAGCAAACAGAACGTCACATTTTTATTCCCGTGTTTTTCAGTCGTAGGATTAACTCCAAAGCTGAGTAGTCCCATTCGAGGGACTAAATTTAAAAACCGAATTTCAGCAGTGACACAAAAAAAGGAGATTTAAACCTATTTTCTGTATGTCATTTGGGGCACTTGCAACTTATTTAAGACATAACTAATAACCAGGACTTGTTTATGGTTCTGCTGGCAGAACTGTCTATACAAAAACGAATATACTGAGTTTCAGCAGTTTCAGCAGCCGCTAAAAGCACATTTTTCTATTGGAGTGTTGCAACTTGCTGTGTTTACACCTATTTAAAGCAATAACCTGATGTGCCTAGGGGAGGAGAGAACCGGTAGAGATTTAGCTGTTACAGCTCCACGGGCAAGAAAAATCACCTCAAAAGTCATGATAGCTCAGATAAACAAGACATTTCACAAGGGCTCGATGAGACATCTTGCTGCTCCTGTAGAACCTGGACACAAGTGGCTCGAGCTTTCAAAGGTGACGTGTCTCCTATTAGAAGTGCAGACAAGCCAGGGCAGCACAAATTACCATTCCATGTGATAACACCTGCTTGCATTTGAAAAAATGGCACTGCATTGTTCTTTTGATAGGACTTTGAGCACTTGAGCCTACAAATTGGAAGGGAAGGACCAACAGACACCCTGCAGCCTTCTGGCTCTCCAGCCACAGGCCAGCAAGGTTTAAATAGCTTTAAAAGCCAGTTCTGGATAAAATGGCAGTGGCAGAGTAGGCAGCTGTTTGAGGATGCAGGTAATGAGAGGTCTGAACCATGGTGACTGCTTCAGTGACCTAAAAGAGGGTGCACTGGGGACGGGGAGGAAGGGGCTGGTAGGGTTATCCCGTGGATGAAGAGGGGCATCTTACTTATTGCCTGTGGAATTTTAGAGGGAAAAGGGAGATTATGATGTGATGTAAGTCAATCAACCTTCATTGAGCCATGATTTTTGATACCTAACAGACTTCTCAAGTTCATCTTTGGAACTCCTTTAGGGTTGGGATGCTGAGAGCGATTTTAAACATGACCTAACCCTTTTAGACTTTTTATAACTTTATCTTAACAATCCAATATCAAAGACGAAATAGAACATAACTACACTTTTCCCCTTTCTCCCATGTCTCTACTCGCTGCCTGAGGGAGTTGCTCAACACCTCCCAAGCCACTGTTGGCATGAACATGACTTCCAAGCCACCTGACAGCAAGTCACACATGAAAGATTCCCCCCCTCCTTTTGTCAGTTTCTCCCTTTCAGACAACAGTTTTCTCCGCTATCCTTATCTATAGCACTGGGACAGTATTTATTATTAGAGAGAGTAGGCTATGGGCCATTAGATCTAATGAACCTGGCTGCCTTTCCAAGATCCAGCCCTGAGAAAGTGTCTACACCACCACTGCTCCCTGTGAATCCCCAGTGCAAAGCCTTGAAAAAAGTGTAACGCCCCGTTACCAACGTGTTACACAAAAAGGCCAATTTATAAAACATCTTTTGAACAATTATAAGCTGGCTGCCAGGGTACCACTTATGATATATCTATTAATCTTAATCAAATATTGCTAAAAAAGAACTTCCAGATCAGTTAATATTAGCTTTAATTACCTATAAATCCTTCAGTTTAACTGTGCCAAGATGAGCCCTTGCCCATGTAACGGCTTGTAACAATGAACAAAGCCTTGCCAGATACACTGGTAGAGGCCTCTGGTCAGTTGGGGTCAACTGTCCCCGCTGTGTCCCCCAGCCCATCATCGGTGGGAGCAGAAAAGGTCTGTGTAAGCCCTGCTCAGCAATAACAAACACATCCCTGTGTTGTCAACACTGTTTTCAGCACAAATTCAAAACATAGCCCCATACCAGCTACTATGAAGAAGACTCTATCCCAGCCCAAACCAGCACAGTGCCTGAGAAGTAGTTCCCCATTTAGGTACTGGGCATGGCATCTATGGCATGGGATATTCTCCATTTATATACTGGGAATGATGTCCATGGCATGGGATATTCCCCGTTTATATATTGGGCTTGGTGTCTATGGGATGTGATATTCCCCATTTATGTACCAGGCATGTGTCTGTGGTATGGAATATCCTTTTGGCAGCTTGTCCTGTCTGTGGTCCCCCCCACCTCCTGTAGGGATCTGAAGAAGTCCTGACTTAATATAAACATCACTTAGCAATAACTAAAACAATACGTGCTATCCACATTCTTCTCATAGGGAATCCAAAATACAGCAGCTACTGTAGGAAGAAGATGAACTCTGTCCCAGCTGAAAGCAGGACACAAACACCAAAACAAATCCTGCCAGACTGATGGAAAAGGGCATATCTCCTGAGAACCCCAAAATACAGCTGGATGCAAGTTTGTGTGAGCTTATCCTTACACACCACCAAAGATTTGCTGCTCCCTGAGGGAAAAACGTCCAGCTCCTACGAGATCCCAATGGGACACTTTGGATATTAGGGGAAAAAAAAGTTATTCTGGCAGAGTACAAACGTACACATTTCATTACAAAGCTAGAACAAGAAACATAACACAAACATACCATTAAAAAAAAATAATAATAATCTCACTGGAAGCCAGAGTGCTTCTTGGCTCTTGCATCTTTCACCACTTGGCTTCTTTGCCTTCTGGGCCAAGATACAATTTCAGCATATTTAACTCTGCCCAAATATTGGCCTTCTGACAAAGGACAGAAGTTGGTTCTATCCAAACTGTACAGATTAATACTCACAAGCTGTTAAGTGCAAATGAATCCTTTTTAAACAGATCTTGGCTAAAAATCTGTGTTATTTTTCCTACAATTTGGTTCAGTGATCCCGTATTTCAGAGGGAGTTTAGTCTGATGGTTCTTAGCTAACCTAGCCTAAAAGCTCTGTTGGGATGCAAACCTACCACCATCCTTTTTTCTGATTGTCTCTAACACATCCACCCCAGCCACAGTGCACACAGGGTTAGGAGACTCCCAGCTTTGGCCTCCAGCATCTGTTCCTAGCTGGCCTGTGCAATCCCGTTAGGATGATCTATTTTCCTTGTTATTACATCTCACTGATCATCTCAAAATCACACAAACACTCTAGAAGCAACAATTTTCAGCTCCTTCCAACCACTAGCAGAAACACAACAAGCTTCACAGCAAGGATGCTCAGACTGCAGGACATCCCTGCCTTCTGATAAACACAATTTTTTTTAAAGGAAATATTTTCACCAGCCACAGCCCAAGAGAAATAGAAGCAAAGGATCTGTAAGTTCCTGCACAAAACCACTGCCAGTTCTTCACCATCCGCATCTGGTGCATGTGGACCATGAATCAATTCAGATGAGCAACATCCATGATACCTCTTTGGAGGACCAGCCTGTCCTGGAACACAAGCGCTGCTGGGGCACACCAAAAGGAGCTCCAGATGTTCAGAGCCAGCTCAATCCAAAGCAAAAAGGCAGAGGCAGGTCTGGCAGAATTTAACTCTGCCTATACCAAAACCAAGAAGGTGAAGATTCCTGACATTAGGAACAGGAAGGAGAGACAATATGGAGATACCAGAGGGCATTGAGTCAACTCAAAGCCATCTGGGTTTATTGCTTCTGGGCTACTGTCAGCTCTTCAGAACAGAAGTTGGCTCCCTTGGAGGTACAAACCTGGACTCATCGGCTGGAGAGCAGTGTTATGTACATATGCATGGGCAGCTCTTAGCTAAGACTGCACCCAGGCTATTAACTCCCCCCCTAAAAATGAATAAAAATAACTCTGAAAGACAGCAGAGTAGCCCTGGAGAAGCCTTAATGCACCAGGGAGGCTCTGCCCCTCTCCCCTTGTCAGGGCTTAAGCCCAAGTGGCAACCAGAACCACGAGCCATTCACTCAATGTCCCCCACAGTGGGATGGGGAGGAGAATCGGGAGGAAAAAAAGGAAACCTTGTGGGTTGAGATAAAGACAGTTTAATGGAACAGTAATGCATGAGAAGATAACAATAATAGTAAAAGAGAACGATGCAATGCAATCGCTCACCACCTGATGACTGGTTGCCCAGCCTGTCCCCAGCAGTAATCGTGGATCCCTTCCCCATCTTCAGCCCCCATTTATGTACTGGGCATGGTGTCTATGGCATGGGATATTCCCCATTTAGGTACTGGGCATGGTGTCTATGGCATGGGATATTCCTTTGGCAGCTTGTCCTGTCTGTGCTCCCCCTCAGCTCCTATGGGAAGCCGAAAAAGCCCTTGACTTCATATAAGCATTACCTACCAACAACCAAGCCAATGTGTTATCCACATTATTCTCCTAAGGAAGCAGCTACTAGGAAGAAAATTAACTCCATTCCAGCTGAACCCAGGAGACCACACACTCCATGAAGTATCTCCGTTGCCTTTTTTCCCAGCCTCTCATCTGGAGCAGCAGAGCAGCTGGTTCAGGAAAAGTGCACATCAGGATTAAAGTCAATGTCCTTGCTCCTTCGCTCCCTGAAAATTAAATGTGTTTATCTCCCTAGCCTTAAGCTACTATCACTTTCTAGCCCCAGACACCAGGAACAGAGAGGTGGCACTCACCAGTTTCACCCCAGGTGCAGGTTCCCTGGTGAGAATCTCTTGCCGCTCACCCCTGACACCAGTAAAACCATTAAACCTACGAAACACAGCAGCTGGGATGCTGGCTGTCACCATCTCAACCCAGCTCCCCCCGCAGGGATTTAACTCGCAGCAGCAGAACCAACAGGACGCAGCAGCGAGGGTTTTACACTAGGGTTTACCCTAACAAAAGACACCAGAAAACACTAATTATGGCCCAGAACCATGGCGCGCAGAACCGCGCTCTCGCTGAAAACCAACACACTGCCCCAAATCCCTGCTGTAGCTCTCAACGATTTAAGCTTTCCTTTTTATTTTTTTTTTTAATCCGAGGGCAGCCGAGCAGTAGGTCAGCAACCAAAGGCCGTTGGGAAAGAGAACAAGGGTCCCGAATAAACCACATTCCAGGGGAAAAGCCCTGGTTCACCCCCGACGGCACCCAGATGGCACAAAGTCACACAAACCCCGCAGTGTTTTACTGGGGAAGTTACACAGTTCGTTGCTGTCCTGGCTCCAGCCAGGACAGAGCTCATCATCTTCCTGGTAGCTGCTGTGTTTTGGATTTACCATCAGAATAATGCAGGTAATTCGGGAATTGCAGTGAAACCGCGTAAACAAAATGAAATATTAATCCCAGCAGTCCTGACCATCTGATAATTTCTGTCTTTACCAGTGTAATTATATTTACTTAGTCAACATGAGGATCGTGTGGAATAACAACTACTTTAGTCCTGTGCATCCATCAACACTTACACATAATATCTGAGAAGTGAGTGAGTCTAAACTCTATAGGCATTTATTTAATTATAACAAAATTGGTGCTGGCACACTTTCCAGAGTGAGAAATTGCTGTCCTCACTACTGCCAGCTGCTCCTTTGGGTTTCTGTGTCATAGAACATATGAGAGAGAACTCCTCCTTGCCCAGAGAAGCTGCGGATGCCCCATCCCTGGAGGTGTTCAAGTCGGTCTCACCACTGGATGATGGGCTGCCCAACCCCATCACAGATCCCAGCCAACCCCAGTTACACACTGGGCATGTGGTATGGGATAGTCCCCATTTATGTACTGGGCATGTGTCTGTGGCATGGAATATTCCTTTGTCAGCTTGTCCTGTCTGTGCTCTCTCTCAGCTCTTATGGGGAGCTGAAAAAGTCCTTGACTAATGTAAACATCGCCTGGCAACAACTAAAACAATATGCATTACGGACATTCTTTTCATACCAAATCCAAAACGCAGCAGCCACTAGAAAGAAAATTAACTCTGTCCCAACTGAAATCAGGACACAATCCTATTAGAAGTCTCTTTCCACCCAGGATCCCAGACCAGAAATACAAGTCAATTG
>JAHREE010000386.1:644334-671894 GCA_033628505.1 Tringa tobata | reverse complement strand
CCTCTACCCAGCCACCTTTTTTCATAAATCTAATAGGTTCCTAATTATCTCTGGGGCTGCTAATTCTGACACATTTGATTAAAACTGGCTGAGATTTATCGGGAAGGACGGGACAGAGAGAGAAATGTGTTCGCAGCAATCACAGAAACCTTGTTTCCTTAGAAGCTCAACTGCTGAACGATGGCTCAAATTAAGGGCTTTAACCGGTGAATAAATTGCTCATGGTGAGTAAATTGCTAATGGGAAAGGGATAATCAAATCCTCCAGAATGTGTTGAAAGTTTCAGCCTAAGCCCAGCCTCTCCCCAGCTCACAGAATTGCAATTGTCTAAGAGGATGGTTTGCTCCTCACCAGATGCTGAGCCTGACTTTTTCCAGGTGGGATCTTCTCCCCGGGCTCTCCTGGGGATGCAGGAGGTTCAAATGCCTCCCTCCCCGGCCCCCATCGGTTTTGCCCATATATTCTGTCTGCCGCAGGGCAGGGAAAGCCGCGGTTATTTCTTACCCCTCCACTTACCTGTTTGTTTGGCCTCGGTGCAGATTTCGGCAAACGGCCTGCGTAAGAGAGGAGGGGGTGAGAGCAGGCAGATGCCATCGTTTCTCCCCCACACGCCTGTCCTCGCTGGGACACAGCCCAGACCCCGACCCCACGCTGCCTCCTCCGACACCCCTCTGTGTGGGGATGGGACAGGGAGCCTCCCACCGCTCCCCGGAGGGAAGCAACCCGACATATCTCAGCTGGGTCTCTGAGGTGTCCCGCTATCTGCCCCTGCGCCGGGCTCCTTCCCAGCACCACCATCTCCAACTGTACAAGGAAGAGGGGAGAAACCACCCCTGCTAAAGCTTTGCTGTGCCCACCCGTGGCCGAGCACATCCCTGCGGCACAGGACAGCAGATGCTGGGGGTGGAGTGGGTCCTCTGTGGGCACACGGTGGTGTCACCCTGCTCCGGTGGCCCCACGGTGACTTACCCCACTCGCGGCTGGAAAAGCAAAGGGCAACGCTTAACAGAAACCTTCCCCGGTCACAGAGCTGGGGGAACTTACTGGAGCTGGTTTATAATCACCATCCGGATGCTCTCCCGTGCCTTCAGGATCTTCTCCAGCCGATGGATGTCGTAGGTATTGGGGTTTCTGAAAGGGATATCGTCCGGCAGCCCGGTAACCTCCACGGCGTCAGGACTGTCCCTGATGAGTTTATAGGGCACCATGACGGGCCGGTTCAAGCCCAGAGCTTCTCCTGTAACGGCAGAGCAGAGGACAACACACCGGCTTTACCCCACAGGGCTCCGGATCCAACCAACCCAAGGACCAAGAGCCCTGGGAGGACTTTGGGCAGCCGTGGCTGCCATGATGCCCGACCTTTGCTGCAGCCACGTCTCTCCCGGCCGTTTCATGTCTACCTGCCCAATTTTTTGGCTGCCCCGTTAGTCTCCACTTAGGATGCCGGCAGGAGCCTCAGGGGAGGGCTGTTTTACAGCACCAGCACTCGCAGACCCACCTCTGTGCTGTGTAAAACCCATCACCACGCATGCACCAGCCGGTGGCTGGGCCAGCAGCAGCTGCAGCAAGGGAAGCAGCCCAGGAGAGAGGGCAAATGGGAGAGATCTGCCCATTCCCTCTTGCCTCTGGCTGTCAGCAGGTTTGGGGGGCACGGGGGAGACCACATCCATCACTCATCATCATATCGGTCCAGCCCATTTTTTGCACCACTGCATCTATCCCTTTGGCCTCCACAACACCCTAAGGCAATGAAATACCATGATTTAATTCCTTGCTTCATTAAAAGTCCTTCCTTCAGTGTGATTTAAACCTGCTGCCCATCTCTCTGAGTACCTTCTTAGTTGCTGCACCACAGGGAGCAGCCAATGTCTCTCCTGTGCTGGTCCTGACTGCAAGAGCCTCCTCTTGCCTTGTGTTTCTGCAGCCCTCAAACCTGGAGGTGTGAGCTGCCCCTGTCACACTCACGGCTGACCTCGCAGGGAGAGTGTCCCTGCCATCCACCTCGCACCTTGTGCTCCATAAACCGTGCCAGGAAAGTGGGAATGTGGGGATCTGCTGTGGGATCAGCCCCCACATGGGCCAAGTGCTGCTGAGGGTGCTCAGAGCATGGCACCAGCCTCCCGGGGGACTGGCACCTCCAAGGGGGCAAATCTGCCCCCAAAGCAGCAAGCAGCACCCCAAACCAGACAGGGTTTGCAGGAAAGGTGAGCAGCCTTGACAAGGGGAAACTTGAGAAAGGAGGGAAGTGACATTCCCTGCTGCTTTGCTATCATTTGGGCTATTTTCCTTCTCCTTCAGGCAATTATTCTGGGGAGAGAGGCGAGATGCTGCACCAGTGGGGTGCCACTGAGCCGCCACGGCCTTGCTGTGGGGGTCTCACGGGTTGGTAAATAACCACCCAGCACTTAGACAAGTCCCCAAACAGGGACGGCTACGAGCAGTGGCAGCCTGTACCCGTGGGGCTGAGACAGTGACGCCACTTGGGGCCGTGCACCCTGCAGCTGGGGCTCCCCCACTCCCCCCACCGGGCTCTTTTCCCAGCGCCGGGTGGAAGGAGGGGTTTGGTTGGCAGCACGAGGAGCCTGAAAATGGCGTTTTCACATCTTCTTCAGTCTCCTGAACCTCCTTTTCTGCTGTGGCTCCAGCGAGCTTTCCCAAAGCCGTGCCCCGTGTCGGGCTGCGGCTCCAGCCTTGCTCCCGGCCCGGCAGGCAGCGCAGGCTGGCACAGGGCAGGCACGCTCAGCACACACACCACGGCTCACGTTCAAAACACATCAAAGGCCAACACCAGACCGAACAAATCCTGCTCCTGGGCTGCGTTTCTCCCTCCTCCCTCCCCTTGCCAAGGAGGAGCTGTCAACAAGAAGGTCACGGTCCCACCTGCCGGGAGCGAGACTCGGGAACGTCCCCGGGGACGGGCTGTAACGTGAAGCAGTGGGACGAAACCTGTGCTGCAGCAGGCTGCCGTGTGCTTGGCCTATAAATAGAGGCCTTCAGTGGAATTAATTTTAACTATGGCTGCTGTCAGCAAAAACAAACCCGCCTGGCGATGCGTGCGGACGGGAGACTCACCGTATTTTTCATTGAAAAGCTCTTTCACTTGCTCTCGGAGAATCACCTTCTCCCCGAGCCTGTTGGCATCGTCCTCATCTGCAAAGCCAAAAAAAAAAAAAAAGACAGGGAATAAACCACCCCGTTTCTTTCTCATGCCCTAGAAAACCCACCCCGCTGTCACAAGGCACGACCGTGTCTCTGTCCCCGTGCCCCCAGCGCGGCGTGGGGACATCTCGGAGGAGGCTGTTCTGCAATTGCACCTTGTGTTTCAGAGCCGTGCAAAGTGGCCATAAAATGCTGCCAAATCTGCATTTGCCACACGCTGCCACGGCTGAGAGCATTTTACATCCACTTTGCGGTGCTGTAAATGACTGCAAAATATGCAAAGCAATGGAGACTCAGGCCCTCGGTGCCACGAATGCTCCCACAAGTGATATCAAGGAATGAGATAGCACTTTTATAGCTGGGCTCCTAAGTACAGTATTGTTTTATAATATGCCATATAATCAGCTTGCCTTTACTAGCTTTTTTAATTATCCTCATCGTGCCAAACAGTTTCTCCTCCATTCTCTCGTTTCAAACGATGCGCCTATGGCAGTAGATTTATTCCCCCAGCTATTCAGCATCCTCAGGGGGGCTCCAGGAAAAACGACTGGGGTCAGAAATGGCCCCATGTGGTGCTTTTTGACTCCGCGGGTATAAAGCACCGACTGAATGACCCTCATCTGCCTCTCGCCGGGGTCTCCCCTCCAGCCCCGAGCCAGCCGGGGTGTGCAGCACAGGGCCAGCTCGGTGGGGTCTCCTCCAGAGAGGAGGCATCACCACCATGAGCCTCATGGCACCCAAGGCAGGCGTTTTCACCCACGCCACGGGGTGGAAATCCAGGATGGTTATTTAAAACATCAAGGTGAGTGCTGCAAACCTCAGCACGAGGCACCCGAGCATCCCCTGCCCCCCCATCTGCAGCAGGCTATAATCTATTTAACTTGATTCTGAGCAGTCACGTGATATTTGGCTCTGATTTTGAGCAATCACACAATTTTGAATTTGGTTTTAAGCAATCGCATGGCTTGCAATTTTTGTTTTAAACACAAGCTCAAAACCTGATGTGAGTCCCTGCCTCTCTGAGCGGGGCCTCAGAGCCCAGAGCTCAACACCCCCAGCAGAAAACCCCACACCTCAGCCACCCTGATGCTGACAGTGCTGGAGAGAAGCTGCCACCCTTAAATCTCCACACCCTTCTATTACAGGGTACAGCCCCCAAAACCTCTTCTCCACGTGGAAAACAAAAGTTTGTCTGGATATAACTAGGAAAAAATAAGGGAGAAGTTTCTGTGAAGGAACCTCAGGGCCACGTTGTGCTTCAAATCCAGAAATGGCAACAAAGCAGCTTGAAAGGGATGGAGCAAATAAATAAATAAAATAGAAGAAAATCAAATGAATGTCACCAAGGAGCTCTGATTTCAAGCACCAAGACCTTGCCTTGTGGTGCTGCTCCCCAGACCACGTCAGGCCAGTGGGGACAAAGCCTGCGGGCTCCCTCTGTGACTTCCTTGTCATTGATGCTCAGTTTCTGGGCTGTACTTACACACCCGCATGGATGTGTAGATGGTAGCAGACAAAGAAACACCCAAAATTAAGTGTTCTCACTCGTTTAATTCCCTGGGACTGAAAAACGCAGCAGCTCTTTCCTTTCCACTCATGCCCCGAGCAACCCGAGTGCAAGAAACGAGATCCCAAGGTTTGGGTTTTTTTTCCTCCTTGCGGTGGGCAGGATTCCCAAATTCCCATCCAAGGACTCAAATGCCACGGAAAACCTGGAACTGAGCATGCATAACAGAGAAGCCAGAGAGGAGGCTCCGGCCAGTAGCGCTGCTTCCCAGGAACCTACCCCTCCATCCCCAGGCAGCTCCAGCCAAGAGGGATCTCCATCCACCTTTGACTTTATCCATCTGGGTTTGGGAAATAATAGACTCAAGGAAGCCACTGGCACCCTTGGAATGTGCTGAGTCCTTCCCATAAAGCAGGTTTATGCATGCTGCTGGCTTCAGCTCTGCGTTATCTTTTTTTTTTTTTTTCCTTTTAATTAAAAAACGTAGCCAGTTGATTGACTTATTCGTTTCCCAATCCTGCTTGCCTGAAGCGAGGACCCCTGCACTCCACGGGCACTTACGTACAAGAGGTCACGTTTTTAAAGCACCATTTGCTCTTTCCTGATGGGACTTGTCCATGTGTGGTATTTCTTTTAGAAACGCCAAGTCATATTTACTATGTCAAGTCATATTTAGTATATATTTACATAGTAGATATAAATATGAACACAGTTACTATTTAGTAGTGATTAAAAATGGGGTTTAGGTGTCTGCTGTTGGACAACAGGATCCAAACCACCGCCTATTCTTCTAGGCACTTGAAAAAAAACCACAACAAAACCAAATCCAAGGTATCCCATGGATCATTAATGCTTCTATCTGGGTTTGTGACGCCACGTGTAGAGCCCTAATCGTGGCTGGGCAGGGTACCAGGCAGAGCCTGTCTCCTCCCCGTGCTGCTGCCAGCATCCCAGGGTGCTGCTTCAGGAGATGCACGTCCTCCAGCTGGCCGCCGCACTCGGAGTAACACCCTCCTGTTGGCCAAAAACCTCCCAAAGCCTGTTTCATCAGGGAAACAGCCACTGCCCAACACGTCCCACCAGGAAAGAGCCTCGGGTCCCTCCTCCAGGCAATCCCAGCTGTGTCACAGAAGCACCCAGCCAGGGTGGCTGCTGACAGCGGTCAGGATCTGGCCCTGAAGCCTCAGAGGATAAATACACATCTCTTCCCCCCCCTTCCAGCTTCAATGGGTACAATTCAGTTACAACCCAGTGTAAATCTGGAATAAACCTGCTGACTTTACCGAGGCCAATCCACAGTAATGCAGGTGTAGGTACAATTTGAATTAGCTCAACATACACATGTTTTCAAAGCGGAGCTATAAACTAGCAGGAACAGGCAATTAACAGCTAGACACGTGGCCAGAATCCCAGCTGATGGGACCTAAAGCTGGATCTGCTGGAGATACACCATGCCCTACCACAGGTACAGGCAGGAGAGCTCTTCTTTACTCCCGTAAATTAGTATATATGTTAAATCCCCAGAGCCTACATGACTACAGACCAACCCTAGCCCAGAATATGTTTTAAAGCAAAGCAAAAAAAAAACAAACCACAACCCAAGTCCCTGCAAGCTCTCCTTGCGAATGGCAAGTGGATTTTTTAACAAATTAATTGCTCGGACACATGGATGAGCTGAGGGTAACGTGGCAGGTTGGTCTGTCTGGAGCAGAACCCGCACCGATGCCCAGGGACGGCAGCAACGGCGCTCAGAAACGCAGAGATGATTAATAACAACAATAAAATACCATTAAACACATTCTGCATCATTTAGTTCTTGGTATCAGAGGGAAACAGAGCAGAGAGGGGAAAAAAAAAATACCTGAAATTTGGGGGTTTAAGACATTTTCATTCCCATATTAAAACGCAAGTGCATTTCTTGTCTGCTACCATCTACGATGCATCAACTGAGCTACGTACCATTCAAGGCAGCGTAGGCTTTTTCCAATGATGTTATCCGTCTAGGGGCTACAGCGCAAGTTAAAAGAAGACAAAACAAACAAACAAACAAAACAAAAAAAAACCAAAAAAAAAAAAAAAGAGAGAGAAAGAAAAAGAGAGCCATGAGTGCTGCAGCTTGGTTTCTTGGTCACAAACAAAAGCAAAACCCAGGATGACACTGTCCCTAGCAGCTTAAAATTCCTCCGGTCCCGAGGCCCCTTGGCACAGAGATGCTTTCGGTAGCTAAATAACTGCCTGGTGAGCTGGGCTCTCCACCACAAACCAGGGACACGTTTTGGGATGTGCTTGAGCCCCTGAGCACCCCCCCGAGCTACTCCTGAGCATCTGGAGGCCCAGGGATGCACAGCTGAACTGCAGCATTTACAGCACGTGCTGAAGCAGCAGTGATCGTGCCGCGTGGCCGCGCCGGAGGAGGAAAAAAATATCTGAGGTTAAAGCAGATGAAAAGCAAACAGGGAAACTGTGTCAGTTCTGCAGCAATGGGAGGTGGTGGTGGGGAACAGGAGAAAAAGAGATCCCTAAGGAGATGCTGGTTCTTGCCACCGACTCCAAAGTGATGAGCGATATCAAAAAGAAATTAATTTCCTGGGGGAGAAGCATCAGCGAGGGGGCCAGGGCCGGATTTGCATCATGGGGAAAAGGGGGAACGAAGAGGCTCATCACACCAAAGCAGCAGCCATGGGGAGAGCTGGTGGGGAGAGACGGGGACTGCGGGTCACGGCACCGGGGAGGCACTGACTGCCAAATTGCAGCACGTGGGAACCAGCAAACTGGAGGGGATGGGGGGAGAGAGCAGGGGTGCGCATCCGAATATGCTGAGCGGAGATAGAAGCAACGTGAAGTAGCTCAAAACACGGGTCAAACATTTCAAGCAGGCTCAGGAAAGCAGCCGTCGCAGCCCTCGAGTTCAGCGCCACCAAAGGAACAGAAAAAGAGGGGTTTTTTGCAAAGGGCAGCTGCAGGTGCCAGCATTTCGGTGCCGATCGGGGTGCTGAGACTGGGCTGCAGGTGGACAAACCCTGCCATAAACAACTGGTGGCCACAGCACGGCCACTCGCTGCCACACAGCAGGACCCAGGCAGGAAATTAGTGATGTTGCCCATCACCTGGTCCCCTGAGTGACCCCCTGCCCGGGTGGACACCCTGCAGGCAGCACCCAGCACCTGATCCCCTGAATCCCTGGGGACACCCTGCGGGCATCACCCAGCACCTGGTCCCCTGAATCCCTGGGGACACCCTGCAGGCAGCACCCAGCACCTGGTCCCCTGAATCCCTGGGGACACCCCGCGGGCAGCACCCACCGCGCAAAACGTTTAGGGAAATACGCAATGCGAAGGGGAAGAGATGCAGATGGGTCACGTCGGTGCAGGGAAAGCCAAGCCAAGAGGGAACAAGGTCCTGGCACAGCTCCTGCAGGACAAGGAGAATGCAGGCAGAGCACAGGCAGGAGCTTGGGCAGGCAGCGAGGGAGAGAAGGATACAGCAGCACCTTTCCAACATGAATCAGACACAGTTTAAGAAGGGCAGCACGGCATTTCGTTTGCTTGGCGGCATTGGCAGCCTTTCAGGTGAAGATTTCAAGGTGCTGTTATGAAATCACACTGATTAAGAAAGATAATTAAAATTTCTTGTCCTGGTAACCCACATGTGCTGCTCAGCCTCATCCCAGCAGGCTCACGGAGAGCATCCCTAAGTGCTGGACCACAGCTGGGATGGAGCTGAACCCATCTCCATGAGCACCCTGAAAAACGGGGAGCTTTGGGGTCTCTGAAGGACACATCAGGATATGAGGCTGGTGGGGAACCATAGGGAGGCAAGAGCAAAGCTGGGATGAGCTGGGTGATGGCGCTGCCTTCCCGTCGGCACAAGGATGCCACGCATGCAGGAAAAGGAGACAAAAAATAGGCAAAGAAAAAGGTGATTGAAATCGAGGAGATGCTTAAAACCAGGCTTTGAAGCTCTGCAGCTACTCACACTGCCTGCTCGATTCTCCACCTTCGGACTACAAACACTAACCAGCTGAGCACCAAAAAATAATTCACTCCGGGTAACAGGAAGGCAGATCAAAAGGAAAAATAACCTGGCTGCTCCCATGGGGGTTAAACATCGGGGCTGCGGGGTGAAGGGAGAGGGACATGGACCTGGAAAAGCAACCTGGTGATGGAGCTGGGTGTTCTCTGCTCCCATCTCTGCCCCAGCAAGTGCCTTCCTCTTTTCTTTTTCTCTCGCTAGGAGTTTCCAACGCGAGGCACATCTCATCAAAGTCTTGAGGAGGATTGTGCTCGTCGCGTGATTAGAAAAAAAAAAAAATAATATGAAAAGGATGCCTGGATGTGTGGTTTTTTTAATTAAAGAACACTGCCTGCCCTACTTTATTAATTGGAGTATGGGAAATAATCTATCAGGGTGGTAGAGAGTTTGGGGAATAGGACAGATGGAGCTGGTGTACATTTTCAATCAAAGCACATAAAAATTAACATACAGAAAGATTTTTTTGTGCATGTGCTAGATTACTTATGCTTGATTTTTTACTTTTTTTTTTTTTTTTCAAAGGCTCAAATTAAGCCTGTTTTGTATCTCTGTGCCTGAGGAAAGAAGAAAAGAAAAGTGCTGTGTTTATAGCGCTAGAGCTTCACCCCTGCTCTCCCGCTTCAGTTACGATGCCGAGAGACCGTTTTGCTTTCAAAAAGGGGGTTTGAAGGTCTTTTTTCACAGAGCAGAGACCAGCGGTGAGGAGAACAGAAACTGGAAATCAAAAGGAAAATCTCTGGATGCCAGGAGAGTTGTGCTCCTGGGTGAAAGCCCCCGGGAGCCCAGGTGGGTAAAGTGATGGCAGAGACACCGGTGGCCTCGGGGACATCAGCCCACCTCGAAAGCAACTGCAAACCCGCACTGCAGAAGGTGGTCACAGCCACTGATCTCCTCTGGGTGGTCACCAGATTTATTTTTCCTAAAATCAGCCTCGTTTCCCCCTCAAAACCACCTTATTCTGCAACCAGCATTCCTGCAGACACGTACCCCTCCCAGCTGCCTCTGTGCTGGCAGCCTCACCCCCCCAAGCTGCAACCCATTAGAGGAGAGATACCATCTCAACAGAGAAATTACAGATTATCTTGAGGAAAAAAAAGCCTGCTCAGATTATATTGAAATCCTTTTATCTGTTTCCATCGCACTTAAAAAATGGGTGTCCCTAAAAGAGAGAGATAAGGAGGGCAGCCCTCCCCAGTCCTGTAGTTATCTGGGATGCTCTTTGCAACTTGTTTAAAGCAAATTAAACCCCAGAATTTAACCCAAAGGCAACTCAAATCACCCTGAAGTGATTTATTTTTTAAAAACCTGATGTTAAATTTCCCCTTTTACTTAAAATGTGTACTCTTCATGCAATTTTTAGCCAAAGTGATCCACAAAAACTGTAACTTCCAATATATTTAAATAGTAATCTCCTGGGCTTTCCACTTTTTAGACGCCTTTGCAATGCCATCCTGCTTGGGAGTAACTATTGCTTTCATTTAATGCTCCTCTGCGAAATAAAAGTGATTTTCATTGATTTTTGTTTTAATGCCAAGCACGCACTTCTGCTGCTGCTCTTCATTTTACATGGCAGGACTTTACTACACAA
Source organism: Tringa tobata (assembly GCA_033628505.1). Taxonomy (NCBI): domain Eukaryota; kingdom Metazoa; phylum Chordata; class Aves; order Charadriiformes; family Scolopacidae; genus Tringa; species Tringa tobata. The sequence goes on along the minus strand of JAHREE010000386.1, from coordinate 661,608 downwards.
GATTGAGGTAAAAAGAACACTCTTAAATTTAAATTTTTAATGATCTATGACTAGTTGGAAATCATTAATTTTGTTAAGGCAGATGAAAAGCGATCAAAGCCAAGGCAGTGAATGTACCACTGTGTTGCCACCATCCACTTCAGTGTAATGGGGTGGAAAAGCAGACGAGAGGTTAATTGCTGTCAACGGGGATTTTTTGGGGGGCAAAATACAAACAGCCTTTTTTCTCAAGGAGACATTTTGGTGGTAGTCTGACTACTAGAAAATAATTATAAGTCCTGGAATTGTCTCTGAAGATTTAGCAAATATATGAAATAGTCTATAACGAATTGAGATATCAAGTAAGAAAACCCCTCGCCCGTGACTGCTCTTATTTAAAACCCCTGTTGGAGGAGAGGGTGCGAAGCCCTGAGCCCAGCAGGGATGCTGTGACCTCTTCCTGAGCCTGCTCGGGTACCACAATACACGGAATAAAATATACCTTTGGGTTTGTGCATGGGCTAGCCCACGGTGGGAGCGTTCAGCTGGAGAAGGAGGGGAAAAAAAATGCTGTGCATCGAAAAGAAAATCAATTTCCTCTACATCTCTATCTATCAGGCTGCGTTTCCAAGCCAGCTGGCAGGTTGAAGCATTTGCCTTCTGATGTGCTCCTTTGTTAATGGTGTGATTTGTGTCAGATCAGCGTCTCTTAACGTAATTATACCGATTACGGCAGAGGAATGGGAAGACAAGATGCGGCTGGAGGAGAGGATACATCCTCAGCTCTCTCCAGCCTTACAGCCACGTAATTCTGCGAAAAACCAGAGTTCTGCAAAACCTGCATTTCACTGAGGGCTCGTTTAAAGTGCAGCTGATGCGAGCCGGGACCTTACTGCTTAGGACTGAAAGATAAGAAGTCTAAATCCAAGGTGCGTGGAGGTCTCTGGGGACCTCCCCATCACTTGGCCGGGCCATACACAGGGATGCAGAGGGTCGACACTCAGACCATGCCCTGGACTGAATTTCTCAGACCGCTCACCTTTTGCTAGAGCCCCCCCGGGTGTCTAACACCTTTTTGTTCTTCCCAATGAGGGCATATAAATGTTTTTGACTCTGTTGTATTTGTCTTCCCTAAATTGTGCCATCCCCATGGAGGCTGGCCAAGGAAATGAGAAGCCATCAATAAAGACGACAACGTTTTTTGCACCCATCTGTGCTCTTCCAACAGTTATAATTACAGACATTTAAAACCGAGACAGGCTTTTACCCATGTTTCTGACAGCCGCTCTCTTTTCTGGGCAGCCTAGAAGTGAGAGACAGAGCTACCACAGCGATGTGGGGAAGGACGTGGCTCCAGGGTGGTGGTTTCTGCCACTGGGTACAGAGTGTGCCCAGGACACCTCATCCCCCCCCCTCCCACATCTCCCCCACTGTTTCCATGTGTGAGATACCATCAAGCTGGTGAGGGCTTTCACTGCCACGCTGCTGCAGCCCGATGAGGACCCTGTGGTTAATCACCCCCTTCCCGTGACCCTCCCTCGCCACTGAATCTGCCAGCTCATTGCAACGCTTAGTTATTTTAAGAAAATGCTCAAGAAAGGGGGTGCTTTCTTAAATACAGAATGCAGATCCCTGCCCTAGTTTAACTCTTGAAAAACGCCATCATTTCAAGGCAACAGCAGAAGAACTGATGGGTGACGCTGAGACCAGCTGTCTCAATCAGGGGAACTTCAGCAAACGCACCAAACAATAACAAAACCAAAGTGGGAAGCCCAGGAAAGTGAAGTCAGGGGCAGCCTTCCTCCAGCTGATAAAATTATTGTTCACCATCCGGCTGCTTACAACCCCCTGGCCACCACTAAGCACTTGGCCAATGCATTGCTTTAGGCAAAAAGGCATCATCTCTTACCGGGTTTGGGGATGAGTCCTTGAAAAGGCCTGTAAAAAATAAGGAAAAAAGACGACTTAAAATGAAACGCCACTGGGAAGCCAACATGCCTGGACCGAGCATCCTCCTGTGGCCCAGGGAGGGTTAGAGATCAGCCTGTCCCTCACACACTCTGCCACGACTTGTGTGGGACTGGCAGGAGCTCTGCAGGGACAGGGACAGGGTCCCTGCAGTCCCCGGGGACACACACCCTGCTCAGAGCAGCATGGGCCATGTCAGTAAGAAGAAAGACAGGGTGGTCCAGCAACACGGTGATGGAGGCACTCTTAAAACCTGTTTTTTCCCTGTCTCACCTTACAGGGATGAAGTGTCTTTGCCCTCCCCGCTTGTGTCCATCCCATTTGGCTGCAAAACCCACAGGAGCCCCCATGAATGGCTGGTGCCTCTCCAAGTGCTGTGGGGCCCTGAGTTTCACCACCTATAAACCGATCAATCTCTCTCTTATCTCAAGCCATCTAGAAAAGGGGCTGGGATTTCTCTGCCCATGCATCCACTGTACCAAGTGTCACATTTCCTTCCACCGACACTTTCCCCACCACCTTCCTGGGCAGCGGACAGGAGGAAAGAGCAGGAGCCTCTATTTTACGGTGCCCTCCTTTCTGTTGAACCATTAGCTGCCAACTTAATTGCTGCCTTGGGGGCTGGAGGCATTTATAGTATTTTATAGCCCTACCCCATGGGGCTGGAAGAACTGGGGGTGCAGTTAGGTGCCCGGTGGGGCAGGTGACACCTCTCACCACGTACCTCGTCACGGTGAACTTGATTTTATCGGCCACGGCCAATATCCTCTCCAGGTTCTGCGAGCCAAAGGTGCACGGCTTCCTGAAGGGGATCCCAGGGGGCAGCCCCTCTATAATCACCGACCCCGGATTGCTCTTGATCCTCTTGTATGGCACTTGCACGGGGTATTTAATACCCAAGGCCTCACCTGGGAGAGAAGCGAGCGGTAAGTGAGTAGGGCACCAGGGATGCCATTTCTACTGCACCCCTGGCTCCATCCCCAGCCCTGCAAAGCTCAGCGTGGCGTGAAGCAGGCTGCTTGGCGTCAAGCATTAGGACCAACATTTTCAGGCTGCCTCCACGATGGGAGTTGGGGGTCCCAAGGCAGCCACAAGTGCACAGCAGAGCTGGTGGAGCCAAGGAGAGACACTGTTCTGTGCAATGATGGCTCTTTTCTGGGGCATGCCCCTTCCTTGAAGGTGTTCAAGGCCAGGCTGGATGGGGCTTTGAGCAACCTGGTCTGGTGGGAGGTGTCCTGGCCCATGGCAGGGGAGTTGGAACTCGATGATCTTTAAGGTCCCTTCTAACCCAAACCATTCCGTGATTCTATGATGCCCATGCAACAAGGTGAGAGGGATGGAAAGCTGCTGCTCTTTGCTTTGGGACATTATTTGGAGATAACTCCATAGGCGCGTTCCATCTCTGGCTCTTTGCCTGCAGGACCAAGGCTATGCATCTTCTTCTGAGCTCTTGCTGATACCTGAGAACTTGCACAAGTCTTACCCCTGCCCAGAAAATGGGGACAGCAGCATTTCCCTGCCTTGCTGGATGAAGAAAAGATGCTGGGGCAGGCAGGCTGTGGGAGTGCCCTGCAGAACCTGGGTAGGTGCCCTGGGGACAGGAGGAGCAGCATCCTCATTCCCAAACGCTCCTGCAGGTGCTCACTACGGCCTCTCCTTAATCCCTTCCCAACCTCCTGCCAGCCCCAGTGCTCCCACAGCTCTACAATTCTCCACTAATGAATTTACCATCATTGTTCTTCACAGAGAGGGGGGTTAAAAGAAAAATCAAAGCGTGGCCAGCAAGGGCAGGCAGTGGGAAGGGCTGGGGCACACTCCCCATCATGGGCTCCCCCAGGAGCTGCCCACGCAGTGGGTGCCTGCAGCAAAGAGCACCGATCCCCAGACCCACTGTTCCCTCCCCATCCCCACAAGGTGCCAGTCGCTCAAGGGCGAGGCGAAAGAAAGCACCTGGGAAGGAGGAATCGTGAGGAGAGAGGAGCAAAAAATCTGGGAGGCGTAAGGGGGAATAAAACTCACTCCCACCCTGGTTTCTCACCGTATTTCTTATTGAACAGGTCCTGGACTTGTTCCCGCAGCGTGTTAGCGATGTCTATTCTGGAAAGCCTGGCATCATAATTTTCTGTAAAATAAAGAAACAATTATGGACTTCTGCTGGTAAATTAAAAGGCACTCTGTGACTTTTAAGTAATGCCATTTTCTAATTATAGGAAAGTCCTTATCTTGCAATTAGCTAATCTCTGGAGTGGCCCATTCAAAGTCCTTAAAAATAATCTAAACAGAAATATGTTTTTTTTTCCCCCGCCTGTTTGCTAAGAATAAAAGCCGCATGAAATCGAAGATTCAGTTGTAATAATTACCGGTGTTAAAATAAAACACACTCCAAAACCTCTCTGAAAAGCCAAAGCCTTTGAAAAACCTCCGTCCCTCCCTGCAAACCCTCGAAGGTCCCTGTGGCCCGAGGAAAAGGGACACTCAAGCAGGGCAGCACTTGCTTCTCCAGCCCATGAGCTTCTCACCATCGCTCCCTTCCCTGAGGGAGCCACCATGCACTGGACAGAGGGGTGTTTAGACAAACATCGTCCTGGTGGAAAAAAGCCCCAGAAAAGGCAAACTCCAAGGCTTACAAGACTTAATTATGCCTCTCACAAGGTCAGACGGCGAGATAAGCAAAGCTGGTTAATTAGGGCACCATCCAAAGTGCTTCAAGCCTCTTCCTTGGACCTATGGGACTGCCTACCCTGGCTGTGCGTCTTGTCTTCTGGTTGTCTGTCCTTCCCATCCTTTCACCCCACTTCTCCTTCTCCTCTCCCTCCCCTCCTGCACGCCCACCCAGCCCTGACACCCCACGCCGCTCCCTTCCCTTACCTTTGCTCTATGCAGCCCCCACAACAGGCCAGGGACTCTGCCTCAAACCTCCCCCAGATGCCTCCAGGCCCTCACCTTGAAACCCCTGTCTCTTCACAGCGTCCTCCAGCAGCGCCTCGCTCGAGTCCCTCTCACTGGTGGCTGAGACAGGGGACATAAGAGGAATTAGGATTGGTGGTGCTGTCGAAGGGGATGCACAAGAAGGGGTTTCCAACCAAAAAAACGAGGTGGGGAGGGAAGGCAGGAGACGCGCTGTAGGAAAACGCTCTCACTCCTCTCCTACCTAGTCCTTAATGGCCCGGCTGCCGGGCGTCTCGCAGCCTACCTTTGGCTGCCGGGCTGTCCGACGCCGGCTCCTTTACGCCCTCCGCCAGCAGCTCCGGTCTGGAAAACAGCAAGAAGCAGAGGGCATGTGATGAGCTCCCCGGTCAGCGACACCCTGCTGCTCAAGCATCCCCTGGGGACACCACACCTACAGCCACAAACCACTAACTGTGTCTGCCCAACGCAATTTTAAAGCTCCTGCGACGCAGCGGGGGAACTTTGGAAGTCATTTTCATGCCAACAGACTCTTTAGTGAGCTGCTATGATGCTCCCCGGGATGAGATTAAGCTGGCCATGGCCGAGCAGCTTAACTCAGCAGCTATAGACTTTTAGGAGACACGGTCCTGCATGTTTCTCAGGGATGGGAGAAGCCGCACGTGGCTCCTTTCAACATACAGTTGGCCCCAAAAATTGTCACTTGGGGATCTAGTGCTAAAACTGCACGGCAAGGTGGTAGCAGGGCTTGTTACGAGCTGCGCTGAAGCTGTGCTACAGAGAAATGGGTCTGGGATAAGGACAGGAGAAAACCTCAAAGCGTGGTTGGGCTGGTCTGGGAGCTGCTGGTCTGACACCACAAAAATCTTTGTACTCCCAATGTTTATTTCCCATTTCAGCCACCCACTGGCACTGGTCGCATCATCTCTCTCCTCTGCAAGGGAGGCTGAGTCAGCATTTGGGTGAGAAACCCCCCAAAATACCTAAAGACATTTTAAAAATCCATCTCTACTGGGTCTGTTCCCTCTTTCAGGGCAATGCTGTTGTGTTACATCAGTCTTGGCTTTTCACAGCACCCCCCCAACTCCTGTGACACCTCCCTGCTCTCCAGAGCAAGGATAGCATCTTCCCTGATGCCCAGAGCATCCCACTGAGACTGGGGGACAGAGCTGCTTCCAGTAAGAAAACCCTCTGGGGCTCTCAGCCCCTCTCCTTGCCCCATGCCTGAGCACCCTGAAGGTTAAAGGCTTTGGCTCCTCTCATCCACCCTTGGGTGCTCCCTGCTGCTGTGGCCAAATCTTTGCCCCAAAAGACATCGAAGGAAAGATGCTGCCTCTCAGGGACGGCTCCAACAAGGCAACAACCCTTGATTGCTTCTAATCAAGCAAATTTATTGGAGGCGACCAAGTGATGGATGTTCCCCAGGACACTGCACAACAGTCAGAGCTCCGAGCAGTAACATCCACCCCAAGGGACAGCTGCTCCCCCTGCCTTACCTTTTAATGACAAACTGGATGTTGTTGCTCGCTTGCAGGATCTTCTTCAGCTTGGCAATCCCAAAGCAGTTGGGGCGCCGCAGCAGGATGCCCTCTGGCAAGCCCACGACAAACAAGTCCTCAGGATACATCAGGAACTTGGAGTAGGGAACTTTGACCGGCTCCGATATTCCTATGGCTTTCGCTGCGTGAGGACCAAAACTTGTTAGTTTGCTGGGCATCCACGTTGGGTCAAAGCAGCTGCATCCCCAGTGCCTAACCCTGCCCAAGAGCATCCTGGCCCATCTCCATTCCCCCCACTCATGATGGGCTCGGCAGCCCAAGGGCCTCAGCTCATCTCTGCCCCAAGCTTTTGGGGACTTCCAGGCAGAGCCACATCTTCTGGTCCTGCCATCAGTAAAAACTTTCTGCCAGCTCTCAAAATTCACTTGGATTTTTTCTGGGTTAAACAACCTTTCTAAAAGGGGGTGAGCAGAGCATGCTGAGTGCCAGCCCCCAGTGCTGGGGTTCCACCAGACTTCCTCGGCCATGCCTCATCCCCCTGGGGTGGAAAACCCTCTCTGATATTTCAAAAAAGTGATGGGGGGGAAAACACTTTAGTCCTTCCCTCCACAGGAGGAAGGCTGAAGGTGACGGCAGTGTTTCCTGGGCTGCAGCCAGGAAAAAGGCATCGAGGAAACGAAGGGGAAGAGCTGCAATAACAAGGCCCGGGGAGATTTCAACTGCCCAGCAGACAGCAAATGAACAAATTAGATTGCACCTTTACTCAGCTGCTGGTTTGGAAATGGTAGGTGACATTTCTGAGCAATTAGGAGCTCCCCATGGCAGAAGCCGGCACTCGGCATGATGAACGTCTGTTAATGACCATCTTACCGTATCTCGTGTTGAACAAAATTTCAACTTGTTTCCTCAAATGACTTAAAACGTCCCCTATACCATCTGCAAAGAAGAGAAAAAAAATAGAGAGAAAATCTCTGAGAAACCAGCTGCCTCCGAGGCAAACAACGCACAGCCCCTGACCTCCAGCAGAGCCGGCTGCGCGCTCTTCACACCTCCCAGTGAGGAAGGGCAGGGATGAACCTACCACAGAGCTGTGCTAGCAGCAAGGAGGTAAAAAAACAGGGTAAAAAGCAAATCTGGGCAAGAGAAGGGAGGACAGAGCCCAGGAACATGGCTGTGCTCTTCTGCGCTGAGCTTTTCCAAAGCTGAATGATGAGGTAGGAAGCCCAGAAAACCCAACCCAAAATACATCTGTGTTCATCCATCCTTCCAAAAACTTGCGATTACCAGGCGATGCTTGGGGTTCATTGTACACTCACCTGATCCCTCCATCTGCTTTTCTTCATGTCGTGACTCCTCGCTGGGCCCCTTCTCTGTCCCTGCCGAGGAAGAGGAGAGTTAGCCATGGCCAGTGCCAACCAAATCAGGCCAGATGTGAGCAGGAGGTCTCCGGGCCCCCCAAGTTACCCAACCTCGCCTTCCCCTCACTAAACTGTGAGTACGCATTCCAGTGCAGGCTCAGGCTGGCAGCATCCTGCCAGGAGCTGCATAAGTGGAATAAACCCATCATCTACATCTAAGAGGACTTCCCACGCTTTGGCATGGGCTTCCTGGGGAGGCAAGACCCACCAGTTGGCATGAGTGAGGGCAGTCGCAGCGCTGGCACCAATCCCCCAGGGTAAAATCCCAGTCATGAGCTGGGCAGAGGGTCTGCAGTAACCTGGGGCTGGAAAGGAGCGGGGAAAAGCCACCACGGTTTGTCTATCAGAGCTCCCAGATGGCCTGGTTGAGGCCACGGCTCTGGAAGCAGGTCCCAGCTCCATCCCTTTGGCTCATAAATGGTGTTTGCTCGTTTCTGACACAGGCACGAACTCCCGTGTCCCCGCACAGTCTCCCGGGTCCTTCGTTTCTGGTACCTGCCACCGTTTCTAGGATGTAGCTCGACTCCTCCGAGGCCATGTGCGTGGGCACTGGGTCGTGCATCTCATCCGAACCAGGCGATCGGTCTGTGGACAAAACCCCACAGGCAGCTTTTATTTCAGTGACGGGGGCACCGTCCCCAAAACAGGGTTCAAAGGGTCCTGGCCCATCAGCAAGGGCTCAGCGAAGGCCCCCCAGCTCCTGGGAACCCCCCACACCACAGCCCCACACCAGGAGTCACTCCTGGTGTGCATCTTCCCTCTTCCTCCCCAAGAAAACCCGGAGCTCGTCCCTGAAACACACCCGATCTCTCAGCCCGAGGGAAAGGAGCAGAAGTTTCTTCCTAACCTCCACAGAAGGTGAAGAGCAAAACCAGTTCAAAATGATTTATTTGGTTTAATTCCATCTAGACACTCAATTTGGGCTTAAAAACTTAATGCTGCTTGACTTAGCTACTCCACCATGGGAAAACTATTCCACTAAAAGGCCCTCCTCCCCAAAATCACACCTCCTTGGGTTTCCCTTACGTAATCTGTATGACCTCTTCATTTAAACTTGCCTCCCCTAATGCTGGGCTCACTGATGCCCTCAAAGAGCTATCCAAATTTAGCTTTAAATAAACCTTCAGCTAGTTTAAATACTTTACTCAGGTCACTTCTTAATCATCACCTCGCAGGATAAATAATCCAAATTTCATCAATTTCTCCCTGTAGGTGAGCATCTCTTTTCTATTAATCCTCCTCCCTGCCCTCAGCTGTACTCCCTCTGATTGAACTCAATCTTCAAATAAGCTAAGAAAAGGTGGACTCTGGACTTGAAGCGTGATCTGCCCGGCACTGGAGAAGTGATAACACCTCCTCCTCCTCCTCCTCGCACACACCGCCAGCTTGCCACGTATTAGCTTTCTTCTCTTCCATTAGCTGCCAAGCTGAAAATTAAAATGTTTGATCTACTGCTATACATCGTGCCTTCTCCTTCCCCTGTATTTATCGTACATTAAGTCCACTCTATGATAATCCTGGAGCAACTCCCCAGATACCACTGTATTAAGGGGAATGCTGGGTGCATTGCACTGAGATTGCACTGGCACGGCAGAGCAGGGCGTCACTGCTGGCCCCAGTATCACTGTCCTGTTGCTGCCCTCATTCTGGTGAGATTATTAATTAATGTTTGTAAAGCACACTGAAAATGCAACGTGCTAACTATCCACTCATTAAACCCTGAGGATCATCCTAGCATTTGGTGTGCAATCCAGGTCAGGTACATGGAAATCAACTCCCCCAGCTGCCCTCAAGCACCCAACCGCTCGTCTCCATCACCACCCATCGCTCATCTCTCGGGGCAGAAATGTGGGGAAATGCAGCAGCATCACCGATTCCAAGTTTTCAACATGTGCTTAACATTAAACCTGCTCTTATGAACCCTTCATAACCAGGATGGTTTTCTAAATTAAGTACTTCATCAAAAGCATCCTGCACTTGATGCCTGGGATCCTCCAAGTTTGCAAACCAGGCTTGCTTTCTCCACAGCAAAGGCAACATAGAAAAGTGATAGAGGAGAAAGAGAAACAAGAGCAAGCCCTAAAACACCCCAAAATACCACCAGGAAACCCACTGACTCCTGATATGACCCTTAGTATGACCTTCAGTGAAGAAAGACCAGTGCACAGGGGGACCTTCCACACTCAGAGATACTCCACAAACTCCTCAAAGCAACACGCTGAGATGCCACGCAGCCAGTACCCCAGCACCTACCTGGCACAGTGATCTGGATGATGTCCAGCTCATCCGGCTCAATTTTGATCTGCCTGATCCCACCCAGCTCTCCTGAGGTACCTAAATGGGAAAGGCAACGAAAAAGCAATCACCAACAGGAACCAGAGATGCTGCATCTGCCCACCAACGTGGGTAGGGAAACCGTGGCTGGCCACAACTTCAGTGCCAGCTAAGCATCCCCCAGCAACAAGGCTTTGGCCAAGTGGCCCACTGGCATCAAGCCCACAGCATGGAAGTACCCAAAGGATGCCCGTGGGCATGGCCTCTGCAAACAGCTCAGCTGGCAGGAGCCATTGGTATCCTCAAACTGGCTGCCAGGCCTTGTTATGTGCTCATTTGCTGGCTTTCTTCACTTAAAATGAACTGGGTCACCAACAAGCATTGGTGGGGATGCAGGAGGAGCCATCTCCAACAGGTGTTCCCTGGTGTTTTTAATGCTCCTAAACTCATGTTTGGGACAAGCCCCTCTGCAGACCTGTGCTCTGGGAGGACCAATCGCAGCCGCATCACATCAGGGCATGACCAGCTGAACCCCAGCAAAATTCAGCATGGTTTGAACCCTGTCAGATAAGAGCTCACGCTAGATGGGCCAGCCCACAAAGGCAGCCCCAGGAGGATGCTCAGCCCAGGTGGTGCCTCTTATCTCCAGATAAATTTCCTCATTTAGGGTGGGACCTCAGCTGCCAAGGGCTGAGCCACAGCCTGAAGCTTGGGTGGACAGGACAGTGAGGCTCAGTGGGGCATTTCAATGGGTCCAACCCCCTAAACCCAGGGAAAAGCATTTCCTTCTCGTTTGTGGTGCTCAGAGCACTGACACCACTGATTTCTTGGTGACCCAACACTGGCAGCTTCCAGAGAAAAAGGAACTCAAAGATCACTTTATAAGTACGTGCTTAAGTCTTGTAATGTCAATTTATGCACTTTTGCGACCCAGTTGGAGAGTCACAGGGTAAGACCTTTCATCTCTGCACCTATCAAACAGGGATAAAATCCTGAGAGAACTGTTCAGTGGGGCAACCAGGTAGCTGGTGCCACATCCAAGTTATGTTGCCAGCAGCTTTCTCTAGTGCTGTCCCCTCCACCAATATCACTGTTTTGCAAGAAAAAATTAGTTATTCCTCACCTGGTTCACAGCTTTCAGAAACACTGCACTTCTCGGACCTGGAAAGCAAAGGCAGACAAGAGAGGGGGTAATGGAGCAAGCAAAGAGAGAGCTTAAATCCCAGCAATGTTGGGTAGGACTGATCCTGGGGGGAGGGAGAAAGCCCCCTGTGATGCCAGGCAAGGGCTGTGGAGGGGTCCTGGGGACACCATACCCACAGTCCCAGCAGCAGCACGGCATCGGTGGCTGGAAAGGAAAGCCCTGGTCTGTGGATTTCTCTGTAACCAAGCCCTGTTCCCAGACTCTGCCCCGGCATCAGCCCTGCCGCTAGACACTGATGGATGTAACCACAGCAGAGAGCTCCTGAAAGCAAGAGAGGGGTTTTAAGCTCAGAACTTGGTCGACTCCATCCCTTTGCGGCAGAGAGCAGTGCATAAAGTATCATTACAATGTGGTTACTCATGGAGCTAAAGCAAATAGGGAGGAAGGAAAAAAGTCAATTGATTTGGTAAATATTTATTCTGCCCAAAGCTTTCTTCCCCTGAAAACTGGGCACTATCCCAAACTTGGGTCTACAGTTAACTTCGCATGCTAAGGAATTTACCCAAGGTGTTCAGCATCCAAATGAGATTACTTTGCATTCTCGGGACGCATTTGCTTTCTGTCTCTCTCCTTCTTAAACAAGAACAACCACGGCGCTTTGGCAGTGAATGATCTGAGGAACAGCACTGGAAAGCACACTCCTCCACGACGCTGGTCCTTCAGGAGGAAAGAAAACCCTCCTGAGCCAGCACCACTTCCCTGTTGGCTCCAGGGTGATGTTCAAAAGCACTCCTTGCTCGCCTAAATCCACTCAGCAGCGTCAGCAGAACAAACTATGGATAACACAAAGGAAGCCAGGAGTGCTCTTGAAATGTTGTTCCTAAACGTGGTCTGGATAAAAGGGATCTCTGGTCTAGAAAGTGCTGTACGTATCACCTAGGAGCCTTGGGAAGGGTTTTAAACTCTCCCACTTCAGGTCAAATTCAGCCTTTCCCAAGGGAAATTTAGGAGGAGGGCTTCCTGGGGAATGTGTTACGTCCCATGGTGTCTGGCCCTTCTATCTGGTACTGCCCTTTCCCTGGGACTGGACTCTGACCTGGGTGGACCACTGCTACGGAAATGCTCTGCTCCTACCAGGGAACTCAATTTCCTCATTTGCAGGAAGACCAAAGTGGGATTTGAATATCCACGTATTTTTTTCCTGCAGATAGGTGTTATCAATGCATTGGGAGATTTAAGTTTACCCCTGTGGCAGGCAAAGCAAGCTGTGCACCACCACTGCAGCTCATGATTCCCTTGCTAACAAGAGGTGCACGTGAACCTTGGGTTCCATGGCCTGATTCAACATGCACACACACAGCATAAATTAGGAACAAGGCACGTATATTATCACAGTACACACAGCTAGTATAAATTTGAAAGGAACCCAAGAATGACCTTTAGGTTGTGGCAGATTCACACCAGTGGAAGGTGGTCGGCTTGGCCATCACAGCATCACCATGGGGAGGGTGATCTGAATCCAGCTGGGTACAAACCACCCCTAAAACCCGAATTTTTTCCCCATAGGGTCTTCTTCTAAAGCAGTTTTACTGCACCGTGCAACCCCTACTTCGCCCACAGCTGGAGTGTGCCAGGTGAGACAGGGATGGCACAGCATCCGTGAGGAAAGTATGGGGACCACGAGCTGCCCTCAGAACTCTGCAGTGACAAAACCACAGCTCCCACCCCGTTGGCACGCACCCACAGACACACGTCAGCTGATTATCTACCTATTGCTTTGCAGAAACCAGCTCGGCATCCCTAACATCCTGTCCTTCCACCTCCTTGTTTCCATCACACCAATTTAACTGCACAGCGAGATCTTCTGCGGCAAAAATTAAAAGTGTCCTAATTGCAAATGTTGACAAATGAAGGGGAAAACGAGAAGCCTCGGGCCAGGTTTCAGCCCTGCAGCGTGCTGAGGCCAGTGGTATTTGAAGCATCGCCGTTTCCCCTGGCATCCAGCAAGCAACGGATGCTCTGCCACTCCCCACGTCTAAACACCTCCAGACACGGAGCGATTCGGCAAGGTGCAGAGAGCAATCGAGAGCTGGCTGAGAAACGGGTTTGTAGCTAAACTTTAGCTGGGAATCCTGGAGATTCAAGTTTAATTCCCCCTAACGCCAATGAAGCACCTCAGGCTGGGACCCAGCCCAGCTGAGTTCCCACCACGGATGTCTCCAGCCAAAGCTCTCATCCGGAGTCGGGAAGAGAAACAGACACTCGTGGGGTGTGATTCCTCCAACCCGTTTTAAATAGCTGGGAAAGGCTGACTCACCCGGCGCGCTGAGCGCACCGCTGATGAAAGGTGCTGGAGTGACTCAGCCAGCCCAAGCATGGATGCCCAAAGGCAGCCTCCCTCCAGCAACTCTGCTGCCACGGCCCTCCTTCACCAGCACAGCACTTGGGGTTGCTGTCCTTTGGGGGTGACACCCGCACGCTGAGCACCGACCATTTCAACCCATGTGCAATATCAACGCACAGAGCAAACCAACATCACCCACAGAGACATGGTGTGGCCAAGCCAACCCAACCAGCCATCATCTCAACCCCCTTCCCGTGCCCACGGTCAACTCTGCCTTGCATCGGAGCTCCAGCGTAGCACGGCTTGTCTTGCACCCACAACCAACAGTACAAGGAAGCGCGGCCAGCCTCTGTAAAGTGCAGGCAATGTCACTGTGGTGTAGTATATGGGGCATGAGTGACATCCGTGAGTGCTCCGGGCACCCCATCCCTGGTGGAGGAGAGGATGAGAAGAATGTGGTTTGTTCCATTTGGCAAACTGAAGCCTGGGAAGGGACACAGTGGTGTCCCACAGCAGTGGGGTGGCACGGTTGTGCAAGAACCATCCCAACCCCATGGAGCAAAACCCCTCCCAAACCCTCCTGTGAAGCTGGAGATACCCAGAGGGCTGGGGGACAAATGCCAGCCCTGTGGACTGGGCAGCTTGAGAGGTCCCTGCCCTCTGAAGCTGTGAGATTTCAGTGCTCAGCATAGCTGGGATCGCTCGCTGCCTGCTCTAACGCTGCCGGTGCAGCCGGTTCACCCACCTGGGGCAAGTACGGCTTTAGGGGCACATGCCAGCCATATCCAAGTGAACAAACTTGAATCAGCACTGGGGAGAACCAGAAGGAGACACCAACCTGGTGTGGGTTCATGTCAACGAAGAGCCAAGGAGGGAAAGGAACCCCACACATGCCATGGAGGAGACAGGGCAAATTGCCCCACCTTCCTGTCCTAGCCTGCAGAAGTTACCGACCCCACAGCACATCCACAGTCCCAGCTGGTGGAGGTGCCAGCACCAGGTGGTGGGATTTTGTGCCAGAGAGGCTGAGGAGCACTTGCTCCTGCAGCCCTGCCCCTGAGCCTCCCTGCAGCCTCCATCATGGCTGTGTGGATGGACATCCCAGCAAAGCTTATTTTGCTGCTTGTAAACCCATCCGTGACCGAGCTGTCTGTGTGGAGCAAGGCTGGGAACAGGCTCACAGAATCACAGAATGATATGGGGTTGGAAAGGACCTCTGGAGATCATCTCGTCCAACTCCCCTGCCAAAGCTGGTCCACCCAGAGCAGGTCGCACAGGAACATGTCCAGGCAGGTTCTGAATGTCTCCAGAGAAGGAGACTCCACCACCTCTCTGGGCAGCCTCTTCCAGGGCTCTGCCACCCTCAAAGGAATAAGGTTCCTCTTCATGTTTAGATGGAACTTCTTATATTCAAGTTTGTGCCCATTTCTTCTTGTCCTGTCCCTGGGCACTGCTGAAAAAAGACTGGCCCCATCCTCTTGACACCCACCCTTTGAGTATTTATAGGTACAGGCTCACCCGCGAGCACCAGTTACACTCCTATGAACTCCTGCCCCACTTCTCTTATTTAAAGTGATGTTAAAGGTAAATGTTGGGGCTAAATATTATCTTGCTTCTGACCAGCTGAAGCAAAAATGAAGGAAACTGGGGCTGCACGAAGAAAAATACCTTCTGGATCTTCAAGCATGTGTTGGAAAGCAGTGTTATATGCTCCACAGGCAAGTCACAGATCAGTCTAGACCGTGGCATGGTTGTACCAGAAACAGGTAGTCTCATAAAAAGCCTCCTTGCCCTGCTGAACTCTATAACCCCACCTTTATTAAAACATCTGTTAATCCACTATTAGTCTCCCTGTGAGCTTTATAAACAAGTAACGCTTAATTAGCAGGATGTTGTGTTATGCTGCTGGCTGAGGGCGAATCCTTAGGCCATGCTTTAACACCGGAGATTACTCCCACAGATAATCCCAGCCTGCCCAGACACAGCCCCGATTTCATCAGTTTTGTACAAAATCAATGATTCCAAACTTTGCTATTTGGGCTCCCAAAAGGACAGGGTGCTCAGCACCCTCCCACACCCGATCTTCCTGGCCGATGTGTGCAACAATAACCCCCTGTGCACTTAATGCCCCCAGAATAGTTGCCTAAGGGATGTCACTTCGGGGTGGCCAAGGGACAGGAGTGCCACTTACCTGCTGTTGGCCTGAGAGGTCCCCCCCAGGTCCAGTGTGGCCCCGCGGTGCGGCTCGGGGGAGATCTCCCCTGGGGGGCTGGAGGGCTCCAGCTTGGTTGGATCTTTGGTAAATTTGCTTCCTGGTGCCAGGGGCGCAGGGCGATTTTGGAAAGAAAAGCAAGACCAGAATTAGCAACCAGAGGTGCCAACAATGCAGCTTTTCCACCTCCACTTGTTCCCCTCCTAGCCCTAGAGCTGAGGGCAGGGCGGGGGACAGGTTTTCAAGAGTCACCTACTTGCAAAGGGAAGGCTGCAGATTTAATTGGGTTTACACATTAAAATAATATCAAGATATTATTTTAATAATAAAACAATAAACCTCTTATTAAACCTCTGTGTGCTTAAACCTCTGTGTGCTGGGAAGCCCTGCCGGGGATGGAGCATCTCCAGAAAGGGTTGGCTGCTGGGACAGGGTGCCCAGAGGTGGGGACTGGCGTTGGGACACCCAGACAAGGCCAGAGCCATGGACCAGTGCTGCAGGAGCAAGCCCCAAAGTGGGGAGAACTCCATCCCAAGGGATGGGACTGGCTGGGCTGGATGGGAGCTCAGCAAAGCCCAGAGCAGCAGTGATACAGACAGTCCCGTCCTGCAGCTCCAAGACCCACACGCAGCAGGAGAAATCTCTGCTGCAGCGACACGGAGAGGGACAAAAGCATCCTGTCACCATGAAAAACCTCCTCTCTCCCTTCCCCGTTCCTCAGCAACCTGAAAGGAGCTGCAAAGAAGCCTCAGCAATGACCTTGGAGATGAAAAGAGTGATCTGAAGGCAGGGTAGGAAATGAAAATCGGGCAGGGAAGGTGAGCAAAGAGCTGAAGGATTAGTGCCGGGGGAAGGAGGGAATGAAATTACGCTGTGAGGCTGCAGAAACCATGTAGGTGTCTTGTTAAATAGCTGCTGCCAGAGGCCCTTCGCTGGTCTCAAAGTGCCATCGCGACATCCCCACCCTTCCAAAACACATCTCCTCTGTGGGAACATGAAGCCTTTTTCCTTTCGGCTCCAGTCTGCAAGGAAGGGCAGGGCTCTGGCAATGGGACCAGCAGCAATATAGAGCCTTAAAGACACTATTTATCTACCGACAGTCCAAAAGGCTCCTTTTAATTTGTGCTTTCTATGGACCAAATCTTGTTCTTGCAGCAGCGAGGATGCCTGAAGCTGCTACCCAGGGGAGTAGCAAAAATAGGTTTCCTAGCAGTGGTGGGTATTTTAATTAAAGGGTGAGCAAAACTGTACAGGGAAGCTTTGGGATACTTTGCAGTCGGCAATTTAAAATACAGCTCTGCTCGGAAAATAGTGTCTTTGCAAAAATGGCACCTCCTGACTCAGCAGATGCTTTTTTTTTTTGCACAGTCAGATGTGCTGACGCGAATCACAAAAAAGCCAGGTTTAATGCGTTTTGCTTCTGGTAGCCCTGCAGGGACCAGGCAGGGGAGGGGGAACTGCCACCCGCACCAGACCTGCTGGGTTTGCTTCCTCATTGCCTAATTTCCACCCGCACCACCCTGCCACGT
>JAHREE010000386.1:569054-599656 GCA_033628505.1 Tringa tobata | reverse complement strand
CAGCCCTAAACTCCTAAGAACAGCTGCTCCCAGCGATGTATTCACTATCACGGGCTGCGACAACGAACACTCCCTCCAGGATTCTCCCAAACTGCTTAGGAGACGAACACACCAACCAGGAGGATTTTGGAGACCAACCCTCTGATACCTTGGGAAAGTTCCAGAGCTAGGCAGAGATGTGGCAACCTTCCTGGTGATTAGTAAGAGCTGATGAAACACCTTTCCAAGGCAGGATGGGATCCCATTTGAATTATTTTCCAGCCAATTAGATCCCAAGCTCGTGCTCCCTCCCCCTGCCCTACACCAGACTTAAGCTGTGTTTTCTGACCTGCTTTATTCCCCTGAAGTCACCTTCCTCTCTCATCCTCCCTTTGAATGGAAGGAGATCACCAACCATAGCTCAGATTCAGCAACGTGTGCCTCATGGCAGAATTGCAGCCAGGAAGCCCAGGTCTTTCCCAGTTTGCTTCTGGCTGCCCATCCTTCAAGAAAGTAGGAGTCGGGCAACCCACTATGAAAAAGTAACTCAACTTTGTAGGAAATCAGGGCAAAAAGCAATGAGGCTGACACGCCATGGTGTTCACCTGCCTGTGGTCTGGCTCAGATCTCCTCTCTCAGTGGTCTCTTTCTGTCTTGTAGTCTTTCACAGATGCCCCATTGTAACACAAGGGCTGCTGAAGACTGGAGGAGGTGGGCACTAACTAGGGGAAGCCTGGTAAATATTGCTGTGACTCTTCCCTCTGGTACCGAACAGTGGATCTGAACTGGATTCTCTCACACCTTTAAGAGCACATTGTCCCCTTCCTCCACCCTAATGTCCCTGGGGAGCTGTGGTGCAAAATTACAGAGAAGAGTAAAGCCTTCAGAAGAAGGAGCCAACCCATGCCTGGGCCTGCAGTGCTCTCTCCAGACACAAGAGCTGTGTGGGCTCCAGTCCTGGATTCCTTCTGCTCCAAATGCTCAGGTCACGCATGGGATCGCTGTGCCCACCAAATACAGCCACTGCTGCAGCAACGCTCACAGCAGCACTTGGCCTCCTCCATACCCGGTAGTAAGGGATGGACATCCTACTGAAGAGCCAAGGATAGCTCTGGAGAATGGCCAGGCAATCCCTGATTAGCTGTTAAATTAAACAGGTGAGGAGGGAGCCATCTCCTCAAGGCATCTGTCCCACACCGACTGCAGCCAGCGTGGAGCCCTTGGGCCAGAGATGCTGAGATCCAGCTGCCTGTGGAGCTCTGCGCTCAAAAAAAGACTCAATAAACCACAGAGGAGTGAAGGGGGGGACCAGGCTGGGCAGCCCGGTTATGAAGAAAGGCCAACCACACCTGTCCCCAAACCCAGAGCCACCACAGCTCCTTCCCAAACAGCGACGGGCGAGAAACGAAATAAATATCCCTCTGAAATCAGATTATTTCCCACGCCATGCTATGATACAAGTGCTAAGTGTGGCCTCCGTGCTGCAGAACTTGTCTTCTGCGAGGTGAAGAGGGGAAGGAACATCCCCATGCCCCGTCCTCCTCAGCCTACGCGTGCCAGCCTGACCAGTCAGCCCAGCAGGTTTCACTCCCTTGTGGGGGTCTTCAGACACCAGGGTGGGTGGGAGGGAAGGGAGAGACCACGTGGGAAGCACTCGCTCAGCCTCCGGGCACGCGCTTTGGGGTCAAACACCTCAAGGAAACCAAATCCCTTTGCAGCTCCCGTGGGGTTACGGGGACTCGCTGACACTTTGGTGGCCGGTGGGACAAAAGGGCAGCTCAGGCAATACAAATTCCACAGTCAATAAACCCAATACAGGTAAGAAAACCAAACCCAGGGAGATCTTTCTTCTCCCTCCTGGAACAACGGCTGCCTTGGAAAACCGGACGCCGGGATTGTCCTGATTACATCAGTTAGTAAATTATAAACATTGTCCTGCTTTAAAGTGAAAATACTGTGTCTGGTCTTTTGGAGGTGCTAAAGCCAGATGGGGTATCGTTTTTCCTGCCTGTGCACAGGAGCTGATACTGGCATGAAATGATCCTCTTCACCTCTTCTCTATCAGAGCTTCTCCTGGAAGAAAAGAGACCTTGTCAGGCAAAGCAAAAGCAAGAATAGAGGTCTTTTTGCAGAAGAGGAAATTGAGGGACAGAGTGGGATGTCACCAGGCCTGCCGTGTCCCAACCACTGCTCTGCCCAGTAAGCCACATGGCTGCCTCCTCAGACTGGCCATCCTGCCTGTAAGGAAGTGAAGTCTGAGGCTCTGCATCTTGCCCTACATCATGAAAACCATGGGAGACCAGGACAGCATGTCCCAAAAATGCCACCTGTGTTAAGGGGGCAGCAGAGATCTGAGACTGAGCAGGTTCTAGCTGGGGCTGCCAAGAGACAAGCCATACAGGCTGTGACCCCGGAGACTGAGGGGAAACTCCCTTCCCACCACTTCTCCCAGAGCAAGCACCCACCACACCTCAGCGTGCATCTCACTAGCACCTTCCTGATGGCTTCACGTAGCTTTAATGGTAAGGGAAGGTTCCCACCACGCTGGGAACTGGAGCTGTGCAGAGCCCCTTGCTCTCACCGTGGGAATGACAGCATCAACCTTTGCTGGCCCAACTGTCCCCATCCCAGAGCTGTCCCCAGCACAGCGGGCAAGAAACCGCATGAAGCAGCCACTGGTTTAAACAACATTCTGCTTATAACTTACCTCTTGCTTGTGGGATTTATCCTGCTGGTGAATCCCATTAGCAGAGCCAGAATTCCCAACAGTCTGCAACAGAGAACGGACAATATTTACTGAGGAGGGACACAAGAGATTGGGGGGTTTGCCTGCAAGCGCTGAGATCTGGCAAGGCTGCCACCTCCTTCCTTTGCAGCCCACTCCACAAAAGGAAAGGAGAATGCAAAAATCCCTTCCCAAGAAGCTTCCTGCCCTCTGCACCCTGGCCCAATCCCCACATCATGGACTGCATCCCTCTCAGCTACAAAACATCTCCCAAATTCCTTACGGACAGAGACTTCGGACTCTTAAATCCCCATAAACAAACCCTCAGCCAAGGGCAGCGTTAGCTACAGAGCACAGTGAACATCCCAGCAGCGAAAAGGACATTTGCCATCCCCCATTTCCCGTCTCTGGGGAGAAAGTCTGGCAGCCAGGACAGGCTGTTCTATCTTTAGAAAGCGCAAGAACTTTTAAACATTTATGATGTTTCTTCAGTGGGGATAACGTGGAGCCCTTCAGCTTCAAACTGACAGCACCACCGGCACAAGCAAGAGAAGTCCGGAGTCAGAGTGTGCCAGATGGCAGTTGTTTGGGTCTTGGTAATCAGATTCACGGTTGTTGGTGAATTGCTGATGGCAGCAAAACCAGGTATTATGGGGAGACAAGACTGCGAGGTTCAAAACCCATCATCAGAGGAGTCCCAGCTCCCCAGCTTCCATTCTCGCTGTGACCATGATGGTCAACCCTATGGGACAGCGGTCTAATTTGGGCAGGAAAAACAGACAGAAATTCAAACTGAGCTCTGCTTTGAGAGCCCAAACTGTTTGCCAGGCAGTGGGTCCTGTCTGGATGGATGGGCAGAATGGTGCTGCTGCAGTGACCCGGCTTTGGGTCTGCACCCACAGCCACCAGTGAGTCAGGACTAACACCAGGCACTACCTGCAGCACACCCCGTCTGGGCACTGAGCAGCTATCGGACACCAGGAATTAGGTTTGAAATTTGGTCTCAGAACATGGCCACGATCATGCACACAAAGTGGCACCATTCACTTAAATAAAAAAGCTCCCAGAGTTCTGCAAGTTCTCCAAGAAAAGGCCCGAGTGCCAAATCCTTATCATTTCCTGCAAAGCCGCAAGATCAGGGTCTCCCAAGACACGGAGAAGGCAAAGATCCTCTTCCTCTCTTACAGGACAGGCACTTCACAGCTGCAGGTGTGGAAACAGCAAGGCAGGAATTACTGGACAAGGAGATGAAGCCACAGTGGCACTGTGCCCCCAGCAGCTCCCGCACCTCCCCGTCTCACAGCAGGGCCAGCCGTGCCCACCCAGGGCTGCAGAGCCCGCTGGCTGACGGAGCCCGTGCAGGGAGAGCAGCAGCTTGTGGTAATTAGAGATTTCCTTCTGCAGTGCCCTGTGAAGTGAAGGCTTTGCAGACAAAGACAAAAGCGATGCCAAGGCAGATCCCTGGGCAACGGCCGCTGCTGTCAGAGAGGGGATGGGGGGGTCAGAATGGGTTACAGCAGAAACGTGGCTTTCGGGAGAAAATCCATCAATTCCCTAACTATTGCACCAGGATTTCTTTAGGCCAACAACATCCTCAGGCTCAGCCTGAAAGCCTCTGGTTAACACCTTCCCTTCACGAGGGGAGGGATGAAGAGGTATCATACCGAATCCCGGGAGCTTTGATCCAGACTTCCTTGTAACCAGGCACGTTAAAAACCTGACATCAATAGAAGTTGGGAGCCCGGCTTTCCGCGATAATCCGCCGTCTGTCTCTCAGCACCACGGTTTGCAGTTGAAGGCATAATACTATCTTGGCGTATCTCTAAGATTCCTTAAGCACGAAAGTATCAAAGTAATACCAGGGATAGATTAGCTGACCTCATGAGGTCCGTTGCAACTCACTTCATGTAAGATTAGTTATTTTCTACAGTTGGGGAAGAAATAATTACCACCTGGAGACAGGACTGCGAAAGGGAAGATTTCCTCTTCTCGAGGGGCTTAGTGTTAAAGCAAACTGTGAATAACTTTGCCCACCCCTCCCGCAGCTTACAGCAGATGAGGTTGTCACGATGCATTTTCATTTGACACACAGCAATTACAGCAGAAGCTACAGTCACTCTCTGGAGGTACCCGCAGGATTACAGTACGTCTCGGACTGCCACAAACGTGTCCATCACCACCACAGCTGTCCTGCCTGGTGCTGGCAGACGGCGACTGCGGGATAGGAAGAGGCTGTCTGTGACACACAGATGCTCCCCTGAGCCTGCAAGAGCTTTCAGGGCTGCAATTTTTGCCGTGCCCCCTCCTCCTGACAGCCCCCCTGCAAGTACCACCGCACCGCAAACAGCCGTGCTGGGTGTCTGCAAACCATGCAGGAAAACAGAGTCACAAGAGGAGGAGGAGGAGGAGGAGGAGGAGGAGGAGACTCGATGCCCCCAGGTTACCTACCACAACATCTCTGCACCTGCATCAGGGAAAACAAGCTCTCCGCTCATTTTCCATACCTAGTGGCTTGTTCTGTGCTATCCTAAGGTATCTGCTTGAATGCGAATTGTAGCTCGTTACTGCAAGAGAAAAACATTTTTCAGCTAAGAATTTAAATGAGCGAGTGCTGGTGGCTCTGGAAGCCATGACCTGGTTGCAGACACAAGAGAAAATACAGCTAGAAGAGTAAAAAAAGGAGAGAGATGATGCACAAAGCTTGGCACAAGGGGCAGGTCGCTTCACAAGGAGGAATCGGTCGGGGCTCAGACACCGGGTACAAAACAGAAAAAGCCAAATGTGCAGAGTCAAGATATTTACAGCCTTCAATTTCACGAAGGTGGCTGCAATACAAACAACAGAACCAGTTTTGCCTTTTTTTTTTTTTTTTCCCCCCAGAAGAAACAAGGAAAGACCTAAGAACCTTGGAAGAGAAGATAGCAACTGGAATGGGATCATTCATAGCGTACCAGCAAACCCAGATCAGATACAGAGATGCCTCCAGGAACTGGTTAAAGAAACGTAAAAACATTTTCCCAGTTGCCTCCAAAGTTTCTGTTTAAGGACTGCAAGGAAATAAACCTCTCAAAGAACAGGGATGGCAGAAACCCTCGACTTTATAATATTATAAAGTGCCCGTTCTCAAGGAAATGTGGCCACACATCATTGTACCCTTAGCGAAGAGTGACTCAGGGTGCAACCTTCCCCAAAACACCAGTCCTGCAGAGAACAAAAGGATGTGTAATTACCAACTAGCGAGACTTTTCTTCATTTTAGAGGTACCTGTGTTTTCTCAGAGGAGAGCCTCATCGCTTCCATGAGCTTCTCCATCTGGTGGCCCTGCTCCAGCGCGTTGCGTAGCACGTCCTCCGTGGTGAGGAGCCGGTGCTGCAGCCGGATCACCTCCGACTCCGAGGAGGGGTCGATCAGGGAGTATCGCCTCTGATCCGTTACAGATTTTTCCTTGTCCTTAACGCAGCCAAGAAAGGGAAAGCAGGAGCATCTTAGATTAAAACCAGCAACAGCAGACACTGAGCAAAGCAGAAATCCCCAGTAACTCATATAACCACGCTCTGATGCCAACAGTAGATGGGGTCAGAGCACAACTCTGAAGGCAATCCTACCAAGTGCTACCAGCAACAGCTCTAATTTGTTCCCAGCTGAGTTCAAATAAATTATTCACATTTCAACCACTGGAGGACACTGAAGTACACAGGAATTAGAGGACATTGCTTATTCCTAGATGAGAGAAAGTGTAAAACAATGTAGGCTAGCCCATCGACCTTCAGTTTCTCCTACAGATTTTAGCCCTATTTATCCATGAATCTAAAACCAGTGGGAATAGGAAAACACTGGAGAAGGACAGATGGACATTTTTGCTGCTTAATGAGCTGCTGCTAAGCCAGGCCACAGCTCACAGGCACTGCCAAGGAAGTTTCCATCAGATGCTCAGCAGCACAAAAGAAAGCATGAAGACTTGGAGTAAGGGTGAAGGGCTAGAACCCTTCCATGAGCAGCACAGAGCCCTCCAGCCCCCAGGCCAAGGCCAGGAGGGGTTTTGATGCCCTCACCAGCACAACCAGTTTCTCTCGCAGCCCCTTGATGTCATCTTTGAGCTTCTGTTCCTTCAGCCTCCACTCGGCTTTGTGCACCTCCCGGCTCAGGTCCCGCTCTGGCCCAGGTGAGTGCCGGTTCGCCTCCAGTAACAGTGCTCTCAGCTCGTTCAGGCTCCTGGAAGAAGCAGCACGAAGAGATGAAGACCTTTCCAGAGCCCCAGCACCACCACAGTCCTGCCACTCTCACCTCTGTTACAGACCCAAAGAAAGGCCAGCGAGCAAACCTGACCCAACACCACCCAACTGTGAGGGTGGTGAGACACTGGAACAGGTTGCCCAGAGAAGCTGTGGCTGCCCCATCCCTGGAGGGGTTCAAGGCCAGGCTGGATGGGGCTTTGAGCAGCCTGGTCTGGTGGGAGGTGTCCCTGCCCAGGGCAGGGGGGTTGGAACTTGATGATCTCTAAGGTCCCTTCCAACTCTAACCATTCTATGATTCTATAAACTCCTACCGCTTCAGGGGCTTCAGATCTCCTGTCCTCCCCATTGCACCAGCTGTGAAGAGCCTGGGACCTGCACTGGGCACCAGCTTAGCTTTCTTGTAGATGACTTCATTCAGCATCTACAGGGACACCAAGATGTCTTGCAGCTCCTGGAGAGCAGTGAAAGGGCAGTCCCTTTGATAATTCACAGCCCCTAATTTTAACCCAATACCCACAAGAGCACCTCTAAAGAACAAGAAAGCTGGGGGCTGGACTTCAACAATTCAACCTTCAGGTTTCTTTTGGTAGTAAATTACAGCACCCTGAATGAGCATAAACACACACACAGCTCCCTGTCTCCAGCTCTGTCCTTCAGACCTGCAGACTGACCTTTCCTTCTTGAGTAGCTCCTGACTAATCAGAACCAGTTGCCCTGAAGCATCGTGTGTTTTCTTGGTCAAGGCTTCCAGTTCACCCTCCAGCCTCTTCTTTTCTTTTAACACCGAGTCAGCCTTCTTTTCTGCCGTTTTGCATTTATTTTCCAAAGCTACAAGAAGCAGAGGATACAGAGGGAAGAAAGATCACTTAGTCTTTTACTTACATTCCTGCTTTTTGCCTTATTCCTAATTTCTACTCCCAACAGCACGGGTCTGTTTAGCTCTGGATCTAACTCTATTTAAGGGGAGATCTCGGAAACAACAAACCCAGCTCCATTGATTTCTGTGTCTTTCAGCTTTTGACATTCAATGAGCCCCAAAACCCCTTCTCAAAGGACACAAATACCTTCCTGCAGGGTTTGTATTCACCTCCTGAAGAGAGACCAGAAATTCTAAACAAATTTTTACCAGCAGGCAGGCAGTGTCATGTTTTATACCTGCCCCTTGCAGCACCTGGGCCCTTGTTCAACGGAGGACGAGCAGGGAAACACCTAGCTCCCACCAGCACTGGATTAGGGAAACTTACCACTTACTTGGGCCCTTAGAGTTTCAGTCTGGGACACCAGCGATGACACCTCTTTGTCTCTTTTACTCAGCTTGTCTTGGAGGTCTGTGGGAGAACCAAAAGACAAGACAAAGATTTCAATGAATTTCACTGAATTTTTAGAGTTGGAAGGGACCATAGAGATCATCTAGTCCAACTCTCCTGCTGAAGCAGGATTGCCCAGAGCATGTTACTCAGGGCTGCATCCAGGCAGGTCTTGAAAATCTCCAGAGAAGGGGACTCCACAGCCTCCCTGGGCAGCCTCTTCCAGGTAACTGAGAAAGAGCTGTGCTACCATAGCCAAATGCCATTTGAAACGTTCTTTAGGGATCACCTTTGAGATCTACACTGACAAGGCTTTTCTGATTAAAAAAAAACAACCTTAAGGAAGAACGAAGGAAACTGAGTCTCCTGGGAATAAGCAAGGGAAGACAGGATCTGGGAGCACCTTACGTGTCTTGGAACAGCCCTGAATCCTTCACAGACACCCAAAAGTGTTTGCCACACACAGCGACACGGTAGGACATCGCTCCCAACAGAGACCATCTGGGCCATCCAGCTCCAATCTCACCTGTCCTGCTGTTGCTCAGACTCAGGGTCACACCTTCCCCTCTCTCTGAGGGAAGCTGAGCACAATTCAGCTTCCAAGCTGCATTATACACATTTTCTGAGTGCAAAAATACTGCATTTTGTTAGAAGGATGGATTTGATTTATAGTAAGCTTAATACAAAAAGTAACCCCCATTATCTTAAGCCAATCACATTAATATCTACCATTAGCACTCCCCTCCTAGGAATGAGCTACATTTAAAATGTAAAATCAGCGATGGGATGGAAGTGTGCCCATCTCCCCAGATCTGCCTCCAGCCTACATCACCCGCATGGTGAGTGTGTAACACAAGAGTGAAAACATCTACCCCTGAATTCGCTCAGCTTGATTGGAGAAAGAAAAGAAGCCAGACAACAAATCCCATCCAGCAAAATCTGAGAGGAAACGGCTTCCGAAGCCCCTTCCACACAGCCGTCCCTGCAGGAGCAGAAAGTCAGAACACGGGGTTCCAAGACAAGATGATAAAATTTCATACCTTCCATAGTCTGCTTCATCTTTATTTTTTCTTCTGAAATATCATTAGTCTCAATCATCTGAAATAAACGTAAAATACGAGATGTAAAAAGCCCTTTACCCAAAGATTAAAGCAAAGTTAACAACCAAAGCCTCATCCAAAGTGGAAACGTATCCCGTACCCAAGTTATGATGTTTTACTTCCTTCCTGAGGGGGCAACAAAGGCTTTTGAGGAGTCACTTCTGTGGTTGGATACTACTGAAGTGCCATCTGAATATGTCTATACACAACAGGCAGCTGAGCACAACAGTGAGAGTCACCCAGGAAGGAAAAGACACCGGGTTTTCCCTGTGAGCTCTGGTTCTTGCTGTCTCACACCCAGAGCTCGTGCAGAGCGATGGCAGAGCTGCTCTCCTTCAGACCCGTCTCCTGTGGTTAACCACGGCAATTTCAGGCATGAATGCTCTTTGGCATTCAACTTGAGAGCTATCAGACAAGTCCCTCAACTTCTGAAGAATCTAACTGTGCCCAAAGTTATAACAACAGTAATAAAACAGTGATAAAATAATAATTATTAAAGAATTAATACATGAATAATAATAGAAAGCAAATACTGGTCCATATAGAGGATTCTGCCTTTCCCCATCCTCTTTTATCTATATTACAGCAGAGGGTGTAAAGCCAGAGACCACAGAGCTCGTGGCCAAGCTTTCCATTGCAGAAGCCACCATTCAGCCCTTCAAGCCTCTTCACAACCACCAGCCTTTGGTGGGTTGCTGTGACCACCACCACTGAAAGCCCTGAGGTCTGGCTGAAAGAGCTCAAGTGGCTGCAGGATGCACCCAAGAGAAGCAGAAGCTTCCCCAAAGGGCAAATATGCAGCCTGATGTAGTTTTGATACAGAAAAGCTATTTAACGCTCTTTAGAAGCACAGTTGTGGTTCTCCCTTGAAGGTCTAGGAAAGACAGCACCATTTGTGGTCACAAGACATCTGTTTGTTTAAAATATTTGGATAGTTAATACTGCAGTCACATTAAATCAGCTATGACTTTTGAAAATAGAATTTGTCCCACAATACTCAAAGGCTTTCACCCATGCATTGCTTCCCACATTTTCCTGATTTTAATCAATACATAGTTAAAATAATTATTTCAAGACTCCCTGGTTCTAATTCAATATCAATGTCCCCCAGAGCCTTCATTTATTTAAAGGGCTCTGGAACAACCCTCCAGCTTCTTTTACATTCATTCCTGAATATTGGCTATAATATGTGACATGTTGTAATAACAACCCACTTTTCCCAGGGCCCTGGCTGTAATTATTGTTCATGACTGTCTTTACTAGATGAAACATGTCGAGCAACCCTCGAAACACCATTCATGTAGATTCCTTCTTGGCTTTTTGCCTCTCCTGCCCATCTGAGCGTGCCTTTTTGCAGGCATGAAGCTCTGACTTGGCCAACAGCAATTCATGGGTTTGACTTTGGTCCCTAGAGGAGGGACTGATTCCAATGGGGCTGTTCACTTTGGCAAATTAAACATCGGCATTGCATTCGCTTCACGGGCACCTCAGTCTGGAACAGGGACCTCATCTCCAGCGATAGATTTCAAATGAGTAATCTTAAACCATACCCATTTCATGGTTTATTTTCATTTTCTGCATCCCCCTGGGGACAAGTTGTAAGTCTGCTTTTTATCTCATTCCTCATGCAAAATCCAAACACAAACAGGGGTCCGGCCGAGAGCCAGGAGTAGCAACCTCCCCCCTCACTCTAGTGCAAAGCCACGTGTCCCTGTGCCACGCCATGAAGGCAGGAGAGCATCCTCTCACAAGCAGTCAGAAAAACGAGGGTGATGCAAAAAGACACAAAGGCCACCAAAATTTGACCTCTTCGTATTACTACTGTTTTCATTCTAGCCTTCCCTGGGAGACTCAGGACTCACATTTTATTTGTCCAGCCTGGTGCCACCCTGACCATTGGTAGAAGCTCTTCCACTACCAATCCTTAAAGTCAACATTTCCCTGTCTCCCATACGTGCTGCGAAGCCTCCCCACTGCCTCTGCTGCATTGTTGAGCCACACCCCCCCCCCTCCCATCCCCTCAGCTCCCCAACTGAGCCTCTCACACCATACTCCACATGCTCTATCTCAGCATGGGCAATGACTCTTCTTCCACCCTGTCCTCCATCTGCCCCTAAAGGGCCTTGCTCAGTGATACACTATGGCTGCTGCAGCTCCTTGGAGGATAACATCTGTATTGTAGAAATGATGCTTTTCCAGCTAAGAACGTTGCTTGCTCAGGATGAGAGCCCACCCCAACAAGCCACAATAGTCCTATTCTGCTGTCACAGCACTCATGTGCCTTCAAGCCCAGGTGTGGCCCCGCTTGCTTCTCTTGACTCTTATTTCCCCTAATTGTGACACTGTACTGGCTTTCAAGGTGGGATGACACCTTCACCATGGAGATGCAGTGCAGGAAAAGCACTATCAATGGAAGGTAAAAACATCCAGATACTTTAAGACATAAAAGCCTCAGAAAATTGCACAGGGCAGCAGCTGAGGACTACTCCCAGGAAGGGTAACCAACAAGCAAAATGACCCAGAACTCATACGTTTGCATGCTGAGAAGGATGCAGGGCCTCCAGGGACTGCAACTTGTTCTCTAAGACAAGCACTTTTTCCTGCAATCTGTGGATCTCCTGTTTGCTCTGGGCTTCTGTTTTCTGTAATGTTTCATAGTCCAACATCTTCTTCTCAGCCAAAGAAATCTGCTCTTTCAAGAAAGCTATCGCTTGTGTCTGATCTTTATATTCACTGTGAAGTTTCTCCAGTTCATGCACCCTCAGCTCAGCATCTCGACATTTGTCCTTCACATCTTGGAGCTCGAGAAGGTGCTGATTGCTTTTGGTTTCCAGTTGCATTTTCCAGTTGCTGTTGCTTTTTTCCACTTCATCCACAGCCTCCTGCAACTTCAGTTTGAGACTCTCTTTCTCCTTTATGTGAACAGCCGTCTCAATGTCATGCTTGGCTTTCAGGTTCTCCAGCTCAAGCTGGTGCTCCATCTTTATACTCTCTACCACCGCCTTCAGTTCCACGATCTCCTTGTGCTGGGTGTCGGGGCCTGTGTTTAACGTGGCTTTCAGGTCCTCCAGAGACTTCTGGTGGTCAGAAGCTAACGTGTCCAACTTGGACTTCCAGTTGTCCATGAGCCCCATGTTCTCATTAGTGGCTTGCTGAACTTTATGCTTTAGGTCAACGATTTCCTGTGCGTACTTCTCATTGACAGACTTCAGCTTCTCCATC
Source organism: Tringa tobata (assembly GCA_033628505.1). Classification (NCBI taxonomy): domain Eukaryota; kingdom Metazoa; phylum Chordata; class Aves; order Charadriiformes; family Scolopacidae; genus Tringa; species Tringa tobata. The sequence continues at coordinate 587,088 of JAHREE010000386.1, read as the reverse complement.
TCCTGCTGGTACTTCTTTAAGGTCTTCTCGTACTTCTCCTTTAGCTGGCTGCTCTCCTTCTGATGCTCCTTGTTGGCAGACAGGAGTTGATCTCGTAGACGAAGAGCCTCTGACTGCAAGCCGAGGTTATGCTCGGGGGTCTCTGCTTGGTGAGAGCTCCTCAGGCACTGCTGAAGCTCCTCCACCTCGCTGCGCCTGAGGCTCAGCTCCTCCTCCAGCTGCAGGATTCTGGACTTCTCCGCTACCGTGGTTAACTGCAACACGACAGAGAAGACAAAGTCAGTGCCCACCTCTCATCGCTGCATCCTGCCTTTTTGCACGTGTGCTCCAGTGGAAGTAAATCCAAAGTACATTAGTCAAAGTTCAAATAAAGAGGAAAAGGATACCCAGCACCCTCCAGTCTGAGTACAGTTTTGCACCAGGGTAACCATCACCAATAACTCTAACAGTTATTACGTCTTTGTGCCAATTGCAATTTGGTGTTGTTTTTTTTTTCTAATACGAACCTCTCGTTTTCCACCGAGGGACACACATCTTTGAAACAACCCTGGAAATCCGCTAGAGAGCGACAGCGGTTTATGAAAAATAATGTCCTGGAAGGGCATTATGTTTCCAGACCAGGCATCTTGCCAGGCGACGCGCAGAGGAAATGTGACTGCACATGCAGGAACATCGCAAGCGTTGGAACCAGCATGAAGCATATCATGTTTCCTTTATTGCTCAGCAATCCTCAGCCCTCGCCTCTGCATCGCAATTTGTCTACCCTGGTGTAAAAAGGGAGAGGGGTTTTTTTTGTTTTGTTTTTTTTTTACATGTGAGTAATTGTTAGAGTTTATTAGCAAAGTAGAAATAACGTAGAAGGCTAGAGGATGCAAGACAATAAATCTGGCCATGGCTAGCACTGAGCATAAGGGCTATGGATCAATGTCTCACGGTCTGAATGGGACCTGACGGGGCTGAACTACCTGCTCGTCACAGGGAGTTCATGGTGCGGCAGCTCCGGATGGAGAAGAGGAGATTTGACTAGATGAAATATTAGAAAAAGGCAGAAGAACCAAGAAAACCAAGCCAAAACGCAAGCAATCAATTCCATTTCATTTCAATTGCCATTTTCCCCACTAACCATCAGCCCAGGAGGCTGGGAGAGGGGGGTATTTTAGATGAGGGCAAGGAGGCATTCAAACCATTTAGCCCTTTTGGAGAACCTCACAGTTGTGTTTTCTACAGCTCTGACAAATCCATTGGTGAGGAACAAGCTCACTGTAGGCAAGTTTGATGCTTCCCACACCACACCGGGGTGGAAAAGCCCCTTCCACATCTGGCTGCTTTTAGGTTTGGGTGCGTTGTTCATCTGGGCAACCTGTCCTGCTGCAGGCATGGCCAAGGGCCAGAGCTGGTCCACCTGCACTCACCAGTATCTTCCATTTCAGACGGCAGCTCCCACAGCTGGAGGGAGGACAAAGGGAATGCTGATTGCAATGTTATTCCCTATTCCAGCCTGGGGGAGCCTGGAGGCAGAATGAATTGTGCAGCAGGGTGCAGATATTATTTTGGGCATGTTAATCAAAAGATGAATTGTGAAGAGCTCATGTGTCAAATGGTGGCATGGGGCAGAGAAGCAAACTCAATCTGAGAAGCAAGTCCCCACACAAGAAGCAAAGCTAAAAATTATATGGTACTACCATTTCCAGGAGAGAGAGCAAAGGAAAAAAAAAAACAAAAAAACAAAACCCAAACAAAAAAATCAGGGAAGCCTAAATCCAAGCCAAAAACCAATCAACCCCACAAACCAAATTAAAAAAGAAACCCAAAGCAAGGCGTCATGAGCATCAACGCAGGGGGCAAGCGCGCTGTTCTGCAGGCAGGGCAAGTGGGGGTCGATTACCCTGGTGTCCTCTAATTCTCTGAGGAGTTTTTCAGCCTGTGCCTTCTCAAACAGCAGGCTCTGCTCGAGCTCCCCTATTCGGGCATGCTCCAACTGCGTCTGAGTCTGGTCACACATAGGGAAAAAAGAAGAAGAGTGGAGATGGGAAAAGGGGAAGGGGGAGAGAGAGAGAGAGAGAGAGAGAAAGGAAAGAGGGAAAAGAGAGGGAAAGAGAAGGCTGCAACATCATCTTCAGTGTACAAGACAAGGAAAGGCAGTTCACAACAGGAGGAAAATAAAGATCCAAATAAGCAGGAAAAAACTCCAACCAAAGAGAAAATGGTCACTACGGGATTTTACATGGTACTCGTAGTGGCTATTCACAGGAAAATGGAATCTGTGATGGGAAAACGTCCCTCTGCATTAGTGTTTTCCTGCATCAAGACTATACTGAAGACACTTCTCAAAAGCAAAAGCTCCCACCGCTGCAGATCACCAGTACAGGACCCTTGCCCCACACAAGAGAATGCAAAGCCCTTGCAGTGATTCTCCACATCTCTCCTCTAGAGGAATCACAAGGTAGACTGAAAAGGGTTAGGAGTTCCCATCCTCTTTTTGCTTGAACCCTGCACTAGGTGGGGGGTTAAAAAAAAAAAAAAAAAAAGGCAGGTCATACTGTACACAGCTAAAACCAAAAGTACACTGCACTGAAAGCAAATCAAAGAAATTTAGACACCAAACTGTTATATAAATCAGTGCTTTAGGTTTGAATAGGGCTGCTATGAATTTCAAAGTGATTTTTGCACGCTAAGACTCAGCCTTGTACACAGAACTACTTTTTGCTTTGTTTCTGCTTTTTTGGGTTTGTTTTGTTCTGTTTTTTTAAACTAAGCACAAGAAGTTTGCGTAACCTGTCAAATCCAGGAGCATCAACTCAGGGCATTGCTTTGGTGCCCTTAACTTTTAAAGCAGAAGTGCCATAAAGCTGCACTTGGTGATAAACCTCAGGGCTCTACAGCAACCACTGTAATATCATGTAAAATTTCCCATAAATAAAAGAGGAGAGGAGACATGGAAAAACGCATGCAGACTCCAGCCTTTGCATTTTTTTAGCTTACAAAACCAACATTTTCCTTTTAATTAGACTGGACCTACCAAAAAACAAACAAACCTTATAAGAACTTTTTTTTTTTTTAACCCCCATTTTCTGCCCTTCATTTTCCATGTAATTGTTTGTTTTCCTCTCTTTCTCTTGGAACCGGTTTTAGGGATGTTTTTCCCTTTCCTACAGTAAAGCAAGTTTTGATTAATTGTGTACAAACAATGGAAAATAAAGTTTGGAAAAATCCATATCTTCTTCTTATGGCTTAAAAGGTATCACGATATATGTATTTATAGATGGTCAAAATCTCAACTGCCAGATATATTCAGACTGCTCCATATTTTACGTGGTCTGTTTGACCCCTGAAGGTAGAAAAAAAGATGAGGTGTCAAAACCCCAAACATTATCAAAACCCCCAAATAACATCGCTGAAGTGCAAAAAAAGGGTTGAATGCATCCTAATAAGAAAAATAAAGAAATTTAATTTCGTACTGAGCAGCTTCTCTCACTCTCTGCTAAGCTCAAGGATCCTCATCTCGAGATGGAGCTCCAGGCTTGATTTTATTTATGGGGATAATTATTCCATTGATACTAATGAATTTTCCTCAATTTACACTAGCTCAGAATCCCCAAGTGAAGCTTCAGCAACACAAACTTTTGAAGTTACCTTAACTGGTGGCAGCACGTCAGGTATTGGCTACCTGAAGATGGTGACCTATCACGAAACTAATCTCTGAATCTCCCAAAGAAACTCTCTTTAAGACGCCTGAGGTTGACACTCAAGTTTCCAGTCAAGCTTGCTCAGATTCTACCAATCCTCCTGTTTTCCAAGTCTGGAAAAACCCATGAAAATAGAGGAGAAAAATAACCAGGGAAGAAGGTTAGAACAACTGTTTTACAGTCCTTAAATACAGCTTCACTGAAGATTGGCATCAAATCTTGTGTTATTTTTATTTTATGCAAATCTGTTTGCCTTGCCAGTGTGACTTAGAGCCTTAAATTCAAAGTTTTCCTGCACTTTGAAGAAGTTCAAATCTGAGTTTTAGGCTTACTCCTTGCTATTAGTCTGAAATTACTACTCACAAGTGACAAACTGACTTCCCACTGGTGTTCAAGGTATGAGGTAGGTTCCAGGAGATGAACATGAGATAATTCCTTGAAAAGGTTAATATTTCCTGGAACAGCAACAGTCTTCCACCACTAAAAGCCTTTCTTAAAAGGCTTTGTTTTCCTGCAATTGCTTTCCACCTTCCAAGGCATTATAGCACCAGCACTGCCAACCAGGATCAAAAATGGGTTGAATTCACAACTGTATTTCAAGGCTCAATCTGCAGCTCCTCCTTTTTTATCACAGGTCCAAACACTGAATATCATGAGGAACACCATGGAATTTTGCCTGGCCTTCAGCAGAAACCCAAGATCCAGGGACCATGGAGGAGATAATCTTTTCTTACCATCATGACTGTTCCCGGCCGTTAAGTGCAAGATAAACATCCTCCCCTGAGTACTCAGAAGGTGGTTGTTGACCAGAGAAGGGGAGACAACTGTCCCTGGGTTTTGCTTTTGGTATTTGGGAGGTTAGTTGAGCTCTTGGGGATTTTACATGAAGAATATCAGGGACAACCATTTCCCAGGAAACATACTGCAACACGAAAGAACACTTATCCCCCTGATTTCCGATGAGAGATATTTTTTTTTTCCTTTAAGTGAATTACATGCTTCCGGAAACCCTAACTGTCTCCACCACAAAGCAGGAAGGTGAGAATTAACTCCAATGGGTCCATCATTCAGTCTGAGCATCCAAATTAGACAGGACAGAATGTAAAACCTGACCACAGCAAAGCCCTCCAACAGTGTCTGTGCTGTCACTGGTGTTAGACCCACAGGGGAACACCCCAGTTCTCTGGATTGCAGGAAATCTGCTCCATGACTCTTTCCTAAGTTATTTGATCTTCTGTACAGATGAACATGGAGGTGGGGACAGGCCCCTGGCAGCCTGCAAGAAGCTGGGCCACATCCCTGTTGCAAAGCAACTCCTTCCCAGCCTGAATGAAGGTCAGATCTATCCTCAGCTTGGGACCTGCAGTCATTGGAGCACTTATGTCACAGCAACTTACCATCTTGCTAAAACATTGTGGCTTTTAAAAAAAATATACCTAAGTATACCTGCCAGCTAAGCCTGGTCCCGTTGCCGTTACTCCAAAGCCAGGCTTAAACACTTGGACAGGGGCAATTAACTGCTCTTGAAGGAAGGGATGGAGCAATCGCCCTTCTCCAAAGCACTGTGGAAACCTATCATCTAAGCTCAGGAAGCAACAGAAACCTGATTTTGCACCCACACACTAGGCAGAAACTGCACTTGCTGTCTTTTAGCAAAAGCCTGATATCAGCACGTTGCTGATTTATACCCTGTCAAACTCACTGCTCCGCTTCTGGATAAAGAGGAGAGGTTTATGCCACAAGGGTCAAAGCCACAGCAACACACTCCATTGCCTGGTTTTCCCATTTTCCTGTGCTTTTATTGGTACGACCAACAGTAAAGCACAGGAGCAAGCCCCTTGACATTTCTAGCTGTTACTAAACTCACATTCTAGCTAAAAATAAGGGAAACTCCCAATATACACACGTAGAGCAGAGCCCTGCTTTCACAGAAATATTTTCTTTGCCTTTTCCCCCTCCCACTCAAGTGCAAGCTTCCAACACCACTTCCAGTTTGCACAACATTCACTGCAACAGCATCGCTCTGAGGAACAGCCCTTCCCAAGGAAAGGGCATCCAGGTGTCACCCCCACGCTGGTGGGCAGAGGACTCCAGACGAGGACCCCACAGGTCAAACACCACCCGGCATTTCAGCTGGAATAAAATAGCATCTGACTGGGAGATTGTATGTGCCAATAAACTGCTAATAACAGGACACTGCAGGGCCAGTGACTGAGCAGTCAAATCATTTCTACAGTAGAAAAACATATGTTGAAATGCACTGAGATACAGTCAAGTCAGATTTTAACATGGCTTGGCGACTTACGGTGACTTTTAAAGCCAGGCTGGCTGCGTGTGATTAATTCTAGGCAGCTCCTTGTGTTATTAGTCATTGGGCAACATACAGAGAATAATCTTCACAGTTTACACCACAGTGTTCACAGCAGGTCCAAAGTCACCATTATAGATAAAGTATTGTTTAGAGTTGAGCAAAAGGTGGCAGAAATTACTCAAGTGAGGCCCCACATGCAGTTTCAGGTTTTGACCCCACATTTTGGTAAGGGTGTGAGGAATTACCTCCAGATCCCCCTTCGTGATGGATTCTTCCTCCACACGGAACTGCAAGTCCTCCACTTTCCTGGAGAGGGGAAGAGACACAAATAACAATCAGTAACACCCACACCACCATCCCATTCCTAAGCAGCCACTGCACATGGGCCTCTCCTGCACAACCGGAGTCTGAGAGGAGATGGAAACAGACAACCTTCGTATAAAAATATCTCAGCAGAAGCTAAACAGCAAGAATCACAGAATGGTTTGGGTTGGAAGGGACCTTAGAGATCACCTAGTTCCACCCCCTGCCCTGGGCAGGGACACCTCCCACCAGACCAGGTTGCTCAAAGCCCCATCCAACCTGGCCTTGAACCCCTCCAGGGATGGGGCAGCCACGGCTTCTCTGGGCAACCTGGGCCAGGCTCTCACCACCCTCACAGCAAAGAATTTCTTCCTGAGATCTCATCTAAATCTCCCCTCTTTCAGGTTAAAACCATCACCCCTCAATCCTATGGCTCCACTGCCTGATGGAGTCCCCCCCATATTGTCTCACAGCACATAGAGAAGACAGTCAATAAGCCAGCCTTCCACATCACAAACATCCACCTTCACCCAAGCTACACGCTCACAGACACGCTGCTTCTGCTGCACTAACTCTTCGCAAGCACAACTGCTGTTCCCTGACACTGGGACCCTGAAAACATGCAAACCACAACCAGGTTTCACTGGTTTTCTTCCTCTGTTATCCTGCAGCTGAACACTGGACAATTCCTGTGCCAAACACACAGAATCCATACAAACATTCCATGGAATCAGAGCCTCTGCCCTCTTGGCAGAGGGTGGGTAATGCTTAATGGTTCCACAACATGGGAATGGTGAGCTCCCCTGGCAGAAAAGCCTTCACCAGAGATTGTATAGGCCAGTCATGCATAAATGCACTTAAAACGACATGCACAAACGCAGACACACCTAGGACTCTTCTGCAAAGTCTGAAGAGAAAAATCCAGTAATGGTAAAAAAAAAATAATTCAATCTTCTGCTAAACTCGCTCCTCTTTGTTCTCTTTACAGATTTAAAAATAAGGCAATAATGAGGATGTTGGGCTGGTAGCCAGATGTAAGGACTCTGATTCTGTTACAGATAAAAATAGCCATGAGTGTACATATCTAACTTCATAAACAAGCTTCCTTGTCTAAACCTCCTCTAATTAGAGGAGGCATCTGTTGATACTTAGGAAAGAACTCAGCTGTCTTGGGTTAAAGGGCCTCCTGGAGCTGGGAAAGTGAGCTGCCTACCAGGGGAACGGGGAGATTTGTGCACAAAAGAACAATTCGTCCTCAGGAGGGGTATCATTCAATTGATATCAACGCTGTTTTCAGTTACTTAATACACAGAAATGCCTTTCTATTCCCACTGAAGAATTTAATTATATGTATGGAGCAATTGGACTCCAAGAACGACAAGCAGATCTTCACTCTTATCCAGAGAGGAAATGTATGCGTCTTCATATATACTGGGATGGGGCCTCTGGGATATGGGGAGATGATAAATCACACCCCAGTAAGGCTGTAGCTCCAGTTTGATTTCCTTTCCTTGGAAGGAACATCCTTAAGATGAGCCCATCACAAATAAAAAGGAAAGAAGTGGTCTTTAGGTTGTACAGAAAGTTTAGGGCTCTGGTATGGCCCAGCCTGCACAGTTCTGTTATTTTACACTGTATCCTTCACCAAGAACATCTGAAGACAAGGTTTTGTCAGTGTCCACACCCCTGCCATGAGCTAATCCCACCTTTACCAAGTAATTCCAATTTACACAGTGACAGGGCTGATTTTGGTGAGGGTATCGCGTCTCAGAATAACTGATGCTTCTGAAGCCCTTCATTCCTTCAGGCAAATAATGCTGCTTCTCCCTGCTTTGTGTTGGGAACCAAACAAAAGGGAAGATGGCTGAGAACCCTCCATAACACCACTGCCCAGCAGGACACTGAGACTATTTGGCCTTCTACAGGCAGTGGGAGACCAACTGTTGGCCAGCGTCGTATTGTCAGTGCAATGTTTGCCATGGTCAAATGCTCTTGGAGAGGGAAGCAGCCTGTGAAATATTTATCAGAAGTGCATATTCAAAAATCCTGACACTGCTCATGTCACAACAATTAACTCACTGCAACCCAAATGCTATAGCATCAACTCTCCTCTAAGAGCTGTAAAACATAGGAACATGGAAGACTAATTGGAAATACTTCGCTGCTCAGTTGTGAATAGCAGCAAAGGGGGAAGTCAGTGCTGGATGCCCAGCCCTAGACAAGAGTCACATCAGACATGCAACTGCAGCAAAATTATTCTAAACTTCCCATTACCTGAAGCAGCACAGCCCTTCCCTCCATGCAGGCAGACCACAGGGGCCAGGAGAGGGAAACACAGCACATTGGAAGTACTGGAAGACACCCAAAGATGACTTTCCCAGTCACCTTCTCTTCCTTAGATCCAATGAATGATGTTCTTGGGGAAGAGTCTCATCTCCCCCATGACTTAATCTCCTTCACACCCATCCAATCCTGCTTTACCTCTTCTCCTCTTCCAGCTGGTTCAACAGCTCAATCTTCTCCTTCTGCATCCCATCCACCAGGGCTCGTGCTCGCTGGAGGTTTCCTTCTGCCTCCGTGACGTACTGCAGCAAAAAGAGAGCCCAGGCACAAAAGTTAACAGTGTCTGAAGTACAAAGTTGTTTAAAAAAGGATCAGAACAAGGGAACAGAAGGCTTTGATGATATGTTTCAGAGGATGCTATGGTGAGAAGGTAGATTTTCCACAGAGCCCAGTACGTGGGTAACAAAAAGAAATACATTGCTCAATCTCCAGCAGCTGTAAATTTGATCCATTGGACCCTCTGGAGAATCCAGCTCTGATTAAGAGTTAAGACCTTGAAGCCAGAAAAGCCCAGTTTTGAAAATCTGGTCTGAGATCATCAGGTGCAATCCAGCCCTGGGCATGAAGCAAGAAAGACATTTCAGACTTGTGTTAATTCATTTGTTACTGATAATTACTAGAAAATACTACACACAAGGAGGATGTCAGCTTGCAGTTGATTTGGCAATTTTCCCTGCATTTCTGACAGGCAGCTGTGACCCACCACACAAAGACACACGGTACCATCCCTGCTCCCTAGGAGCTGACTGGGGTTTATAAACATGAGCAAAGAATTTAGGGCAACAGCAGTCATTGAAGAGCCACATATTGATGAATAGCAAATACATAACTCCTTTCTTTAAACATCCAAGTGCATAAAATGTCATTTGCATAAATGTTTGTGCAAAAAATACCCTAATGTGATCAGCCTGTTCTCCTTACAGATCTCTCCACTGCATTAATGTGATCAGAAAGTCCTCTCTGGCAGGAAAGCAGTGACATATGAACTGAGCTGATGTTCTCAGCAGCGTGCGATAGCATCAAAAAACCACCGCAATGCAGTCACAGCTAAGGCCAGATTGGGTGGCCAAGGGGAACAAGTTTGGCCTCCACTTGCATTTCAGCATTCAAATGTATTGATCCACCAGACACAAACTATCTGATGTCCTTTTCCTGGCACTGTGCTTTCTCTGCTCCTGGCTTGGGGCAGAGAGAGTGGATGTTCCACTGGCAGGAGTGGAGAAAGAACCTCATCTTAAGCCCACCATACAGGAAAGCTGTCTCTACATGAAAGAGAGAAATTCAGAGCCCAGGTTTCACATCAGGAAGCTATACACAGGTCATGTTATCATGATTTGAAACTTTCAGAAGATGTTGGATATTTGCGTGCTACCAGCAAAGCCACACCATCTCCTACCTGCTCGTGTTGGGCCTTCATGATGGCAATCTCTTTCTCCACCTCACAGATGTGGCTGGTGGCTTTGGCAACCTCAGCCCGCTCCAGGTCCCGCTCTGCCAGTAGCTGTTCAATGTGCTGCTGCTTCTCCTTCAGTGCCTCCTGGAGAGCTGTGGTGCCAGAGATTTTTCGGGCATACCGAGAAGAGGTCTCTGTCAGCTGGAAAAAGAGTTAAAAAGAGACAGGGGTAAAGCCATGTCCTTTCCAGTCTAGAGCAGCTTGAAATCCCCTGTTAAATCTGGAATGCATCTCATCTACTGATCCCAGAATGGTTTGGGTTGGAAGATGTCTTGAAGACCATCTTGTTCCAAACCCCTGCCCTGGGCAGGGACACCTCCCACCAGAACAGACTACCCAAAGCCCTGTCCAACCTGGCCTTGAAGCCCTCCAGGGATGGGGCAGCCACAGCTTTTCTGGGCAACCTAGGCTAGGGTCTCACCACTCTCACAGGAAAGAAGTTCTTCCTGAGATCTCATCTCAATCTGCCCTCATCATTTCTTAGGCTGGACAGAGCTGCAGATCCAGCTGTGGACCCTACAGGCGGGGTTAATAAGTCTGCAAAACATCTGGACACTGTTTGCAAGCTCAATAGCTCTGCCACACTGCAATGAAAGAACCACTTCCCAAAGGGCAGGACGTGGGGTGGGGAACTGGGTCGGGAAAAACTATCATGTATTGTATCACCCGTCTTCTTAAATATATTTTATTGATGACCTGCACTGGTGCGGTCCCAAACAGCGAGCTCAGCTGGGAGGGACTGATCTCAGCTGGAGGCTGGTATGGGCTCGTTGGATCCCTTCCTGGTGATGGATCCCGTGCTCTCATGCCCAGCCAGGCTGACTGCAGGTGCTGTGCAGCACACGCTACGGCAGAGGCAGAGCTCTCAATAACCCTGCTGCCTGCTCTGCTGCATCCCACTTCTTGAGCGCCTTCCAAAGCACACGGCATGTGATCCAGGACAGTGTCACCCCTCTCCACAATGAAACACACAGTCATTGCAGGAGCTGTCTCGTAGCTGTTTGACACAGCAGCACTCTGCTACACAACCACGCGGGACAGGAAACAACGGCATTTTTCTGCCAGGATCCCATATAAAACCTGTTCTTGATAGCGGAGCTGAGATTTGTCCCATTGCAAATAGCAGTTCAGGCTCTTTAATGGTCCATGGAGACCAGTCCACGGAGGGAGTCCTCTTTGGAAGGTGGGTAACAGTACCCCACACCCCACTGCCTTCATCTCACTGACGGTGAAGGAGCAGCTGTCCCAGTGCAGCTGCTGAAACAAAACCCCAACCCTCCCACTTCGTAGAGCCAGGTGACAGCAGAAGTGGACCAAGGCTGCAGAGTCTGTAGACAGAGACACTTACCAGCCCGCTGCGGCTGGGCCTGCCCCCAACAGACGATGCCACCGAGCTGACGGAGCTGATGGAGGAGCTGCTGGGGCTGTGGGTTAAGGCAGACACTCCCATGGCCATTCTCTTGCTCTTCTTTGCCTTGGCGGGGCTGGTTGACGGGAACCCGATCCGGATCACCTTGTGGATGGGAGCAAAGAGACCAAACTTGGGAGGGCACTGAAAATACCTGTAATACAGGAGATGCACCGAGTCAGAAGGGGTAGAGCATCCATCTCACCCAAGCCTTGCTGAGCAACGTGCAACCCCAGGCCTCAGCTCACCCTCTCGGTGCCTTGCTGTGACCTTGTTCCCTCCGTGCAAGCGGTTGGATTATTGTCCTTTCCCACCTCTTAAGAGCGGTGGCAACCTCCGTGTTTTCACTCGTGGTGCTTGCACGGGGAAGCCCGAGATAGTGACACGCACCAGTTGCTGCACACTTTGGTGAGATGCCAGGAAAGACCCATCTGGTAGCGTGGATAGCACAGAGATCCCAGTGCATAAACACTGGGAGAGCACACACGCTCCTTCCTTACCCTAACACACCGACCTTCCCAAAACCCAGGTGTGTTCTCTCCCCTGCTTGGCAGGAGAGTCGCAGGGCAAAGCGTGTCGAGTAAAAAGGTCTGAATCGCACGGCTCTATATAAATGTTCCTCCCAAAACAAAAAGGGAAGATGGCAGCTCCTAACTTAGAAGCTAAAAATACCATTACAGCAAATTCCAGTGCATGCCACCTCCTCTGGGTGGCAGAGAAACTGATTCCCACGCAAACAAACTTAGAAAGAAGGAAGCTTTAAAAAGGGAGGATCAGATAATTACGGTGCAAGCTCTTTTCCGCAGTGAGCCTGATGATTATGTCTCTCTGGAGCCCTCTTCCAAAATACAAGTGAGCCAAAACCCACAGCGTGAAACCTTGGAAACCCCTTCAGAGCTTGGGCTGAGGGTCAAGCCAGGGTTTCTCTGTAGCTGGCCAGCTGCACCGCAGCAAGTAGGACCAGATCATCTCCGAGCGGCGCATCCCCTTGTTCCAAGGGAGCAGTCAACACAGAACACTGTCTCCAGCAGTTCTCTCTCACAGGCTTTGTAGCCAGTTTAGGGGAAAATACTGAGCCATATAATAGTCTGTCTTATGTTAACATTAAAAGCGGGTCCTAATGAATAAAGGACACAAATCCAGCTTTGCTAGCACAAGTCCTCTCCCTCCAGATGTGAGCAGCTGCTTCCCCAGTTCCCTTTATATTTCTGGGTGCTGCCTGCCACACGGCTGTGTCACTGGCACATCTCTTGTGTGCTTGGGAGACCAGAGAACAGCCTGATCTCCTGCCAGATGACAAAGTGATTCCTTTTCAAACATCTGTTCAAGACCATTTTTTTATCTATAACAATCTTTAAAAAAAAAAAACAAAGCCAAACCCTCTACAATCCAAAAATCACTTCGGCCCCTCTGTTTGCTGTTAACGCAGGCTCTTGGGTTTGGAAAGCCATACTGCAGGCTGACCTTGCTAGGGAACAGAGACCCAAGGAAGAAAAATCAGCCTGACCTCTTGAAAACCAGCCAAAACCCTGCTCAGCATCATATGCTCAAACTGAAGTAGGCACAGCCCTTTCCACAGGTCTAAGCACAGACTGGTGCTCGTGGTGGTACAATGCCAAAGTCCCTCCAAAGCCCCCTGACAGCTCTTAGCAAGTCCAGACTTGCATCACGCTCTATCTGCTCATTTTTCTTTCATTCCAGAATGGAAGCACTTGCAATTAACTTTTATAGTTCAGAAGCAGGAACTGGGTCCAGAACACTTGGCAGCAGAGAATAAAAATAAAAAAATCTGCTTGAACACCAAGAGAAAAACCAAGAGAAAAACCAAGAGCTGCTCTCACTGAGTGCTAAGGAGCTCTATACCCATGTTACAGAAAAGAAACAGGGAAAGAAAAGTGACATTGTGATGGCAATGCAAACTGCAGGTGAGAAAACAGCACAGGGAATTTTAAAATAGATTAAAAAAAAAAAAAAAGCTTCAGCATCCAAGGCCTGTAGCTGACATGTTTCAGAAAGCAAAGGCATAAATAGTTTAGGGGGAAAAAACTCCCATAGGAACAGAGGCAGAGAAGGAAGAACAGTAAATAAGTGAAGGTTAATATACCAGAAATGAGTAAGTGGAACTGCCTTGGCTTTGGGGATAAGAAACAAAAAAAACACACCAGCATCTTTCTAGTCTCCTGTGCAGATGGAAAGCAGCCACAGCACACCCCACGGTGTCTCAGCAGCACCCATCCCATGTAAGGAGAGGGGCTCACCACAGAACAATCCTCCTCTCAGGCACTGCTGCTGAACCACAGCCTGCAGGCAAATGCCACCAGAGATCCACAAGCTGCTCAGGAAATCCTGGCCCTTCATCCTTCCCTTGATGTACATCCAGACCTGGACACCCTTCCTGAACCTGCAGGAGAATCACAGTGACCCTCCTCAAATTTCAGGTGATTCACCACCTACTCCCTGGAGATCCCACAGCAGCAGAGATGGTGGCAGAGCCCTTCACTCACTCGTTTGCCCACGTTTGCTCTCCTACTTCCACCAGCCTCTGCTGTCTCCAGCTGCTTCTTTGGACCCGACTCTCCTGCTGTAGCAGACTGCTCCTGTGGCAGCCAGCGCTGGTCTCGGGCAGCCAGGCAAAGGATGCTCACTAGATGGCAACCACCACCAAAGCAGAGAGACTCCAAAGTCCTGGGCGGTCTCTGTCTCTACCCAGACTGATAATAAGGCCAAGTCCTGCACCTGGGTCCGGGCAATCCCAAGCACAAATACAGGTTGGGTGGAGAATGGCTAGAAAGCAGCTCTGAGGAGAAGGATTTTGGGGTGTTGGTGGATGAGAAGCTCAACACGAGCTGGCAACGTGTGCTGGCAGCCCAGAAAGCCACCTGCATGCCAGGCTGCATCCCCAGCAGCGTGGCCAGCAGGGTGAGGGGGGAATTCTGCCCCTCTGCTCCGCTCTGGGGAGACAGAGCTGTCTCCAGCTCTGGGGCCACCAACAGCAGAAGGACATGGACCTGTTGGAGCAGGGGCAGAGGAGGCCACAGAGATGATCAGAGGGCTGAAGCACATTTGCCTTCCACACACAGAGACAAGACATCACTTCTGAGCACCCCGAAGGTTAAGCTTAGAGATAATTTGTAGCGTATGCTAAAGAAAGCAGGGGCTTGGATTAACTCCATGACTTATTCTCCACCATCCCGGTGCTCTTCTTTTGAGAAAAGGCTGGAACTCGGCCATCTGCTGCCAATCATTTTCTACTTTCTTGTCCTGATACTGAACGAGGCAGCATTTTAAATGAAAACAGGTGGATGCTGGACAAAACGAGGCTGACCCAACACAGGAAACCTTTATTACAGAAACTGAGATCTAACAAGGAAGGAACTTTCAGTTCCTCGGTTTCCAAGCTAAATCTTACCTCTAATGCAAGATTCCCTTAAGAAGCTCCAAGAAATCAACAGCATTTCCCAGTGAAGGAACTTGTGAAGGGTAAGGAATCAGTTCCACTGGTATTTGAAGCAGGGTCAAAGCGTTGCTGTATAATTCAGATTTGAACATCCCCAAGCTCAAGATTTGAGGCTGGGGGTCATTCCCTTCTCTAACTTCCATGTGAACAGAAAGAGCTTCTCAGCAAACCTGAGGGAAGTCCCTGCCTAGTTTTATACATACCAAAGAGGGCTTTATTTGAAAAAAGAAATAGTGAAGGTGCCTATGGAGTCAGAGGTGGTAAGATCAATCAGCAGATAACTGTCACACTACAGAATTAGTACAAGGACAGACAACGACCACCAATTATTCTTTCAGATCCCAGAAAGAACAGAACAAGCAACGTAAAAGAGTCAAATCTTTATCTTCTGTAGTTCCGACAGGGTGAATTATAGCACAAGAAGCAAGTTTATGAAGGGAACGTGTGGTAGAAAGCAGAGCTAATACAATCACAGAATCAATTTCTAGCAAAAACTAAATCCCACTGTAAGTTATCTTCCCTCCCTACTCTCTCCTGTTTCCTGAAGCCACTCAGATTACTTCTCTATAGACCTTATCTGATCCTGCTTTAAAATGCTCCAGTGATGAGGTTTCTATTGATCTTCCTGCAAAAAGATAGCCCAAAGCTTAAACAACTCCAAACTGGACTTCCTCCCAACCCACAACGTCCAACCAAACACGGCCACACACAGCCCTGAGTCCTCCTCCCAGGTCCGTTTGGTCCCCAGCCACCCTGGGAGGTGTGTAGGATGTGCCCCAGGTTGGGTTTGAGAGCCCACAGTACCTTGTACCAGCAACCGCCCCGTCGTTCTTCCCCAGGGGCTCGTCCAGCTCCACACCACACCACTCTCCTTTGGCAAAATCCGTCTCTCCCACGTAGCGCACAACTCCCGTCTTTGTCCCACCAACCTGTTGGAGACAAGATGCCCAGGGTTAGGGACAGCAGCACTGGCACTGCCACCAGGGGACTGAAGCTAGGACAGCTACAGAGAGAGGAGGGGGGGGCGAAGAGAAAAAGACATCAGCAGTTTCTGTTTCAGATCTAATGAAACCAGAAGAGACAGTTTTCATACCCATTTCTCCTAACACTAAAGGCGTCTCTCCAATAACTACAAGCAAGTTGACAAACTCACACTTTTGGACCTGCCTGGAAGGTGGTGTCAGAACAAATAGAATGAAAATATATTCCAAGGTGTCGACTAATTGCATGAGGTTACTTGTGAGGCCGTGAAGGAGTTGAAGCCTTTCAAGTACAGCTTATACCTGCCTTCTGCAAAGAGCCAAGCTCTGCACCGACGGGGTTTCAGCCCTGCACAGGACACCAAAGGGACAAGCCGAGGCAGGAAGGCACTCATCACTCTTCAGCTCGTCCCCACGCAGGGTTTGCTAGGATGTAGCAAACAGCCCTCCTAACAAATCGCTCAAAATAGAGGCGTTTTGTACAGAAAAAAAACCCCAAACCAACCACTCTGCTTTTACCTACCATCCTACATCAATTCACAGCGCTAGCGAGCTGCGTGGAAAAGGGTCTCGTCTCACTGCCAGGCTTCCACTAGCACAATTTTTCCTTCCTCCATGGAGAAATAAGAATAAATCACACCTTTTTTTTTCCTGTATGCACACTTAAAGCTTTCAACGTGCTGGGTAGACTCTAGGAGAGCACAAGGCAGGGATGTCTGAGGCTGTGTTTTCATCACTGCTGCAAGAGGATACTTCAGCCAGCAGCAGCTCCTAGAGCTGAGGACCAGAAGCTCCTACATAGATACTTGTGCTGAGAAAAGTAAGATGGAAAAGTAGGAGGGTGGTTCTAAAGGTTCACACCTCCAACTAAATCAGCATATGATTTACACCTTTTTTTAGCCTATCCCAGCTAAAGCCTTTCTTCAAGGGAGAAAGCTTAAAAACAAGTTTAAAGTTAAATTCGCAGCTTTATCTTGAATGACTTGTGGTTATTAATTTTCTTACTATTAGTTATTACTTAAACTGGTATCAGAGTAATATTCTCCTACAGAAACAGTGATGATGGAATGCAGAAATCTCCAGTTTTGTGTATTCTGGGGGTAGGCATGTTACATATTCACCAATTCCGTGTCCCTAAAAATTCTAAAAATTTCTTACGCAAAGGAGAAAAGAGTTTTCCAAGCCTAAAAATAACTGCACCTGGATGGAATAGAGAATGCAGCTCTGAAGGTTGGGTCCTACCTCGAGTCCCAGGAGGCTGTGCCGCAGCACGCAGCTCGACTTACTCTTCTGTAATTTCTCTCCCTTAGGGATTCAAAGCGCTGCTTATGGAAAAAGCTTTGTTGATGATGTTCTCTTTGCTATAGGAAGGAGGAAAATATTTGCCAGCAGGAAACGTATCACAGAAAGCTTTCTGGCCTTACACTGTAGAATCCAGGAGTAAAAAGATGATTCAATTTCAGCACTAGGTACTTGGCATGTTACAGATTTGAAGAGTTGCAGTAAAATTCTTTACCTATCACTCACAGTCAAGTAGTAGTTCCCTTTTTGATTTATTTGAGTTTGTACAGATTTAGTCTCTTAATATTAATGCAACAATTTAAAGCCATTCTAATATATTTCTTTAACTGCAAGCTGAATTCAATATAGGTGTAATTCATCTTAACTTCATTTATAGGACCTCATCATTGCTGGTAAGCTCTCTCAATTTTCCTTTTATTGAATTTTAATTACAGATATCAAGCCACATTTCCTTTACCAAGTCACCTGATTCTCTGACCCCACAGAGCCTCATGTAAACACCTTAAAAACCCTCCCTTGTTTTGACTCTCACCGTGCTATTCAGAGGATCACACTCCCCTGTCCACACAAACACCACTCACTTGCATCTCCGTAGATATTACTTATTTTAAGAATCATACAATGGTTCAAGTTCCAAAGATCATCTCGTTCCACCCCCTGCCCTGGGCAGGAACACCTCCCACCACACCAGGTTGCTCCAAGCCCCATCCAACCTGGCCTTGAACCCCTCCAGGGATGGGGCAGCCACAGCTTCTCTGGGCAACCTGGGCCAGGCTCTCACCACCCTCACA
>JAHREE010000386.1:494630-513423 GCA_033628505.1 Tringa tobata | reverse complement strand
GAGTGCGTTCTGCAGCGCTGATGCAAAACCCAGAGGAGAACCGAGCCCGCTGGCTTCAATAAGATGAAGCTGGAAAAATTTCACAGCTCTTAGGTCATTTCCTTGAACCCTTTAGACAAATCTGCCTCTCTGAATAAACTTTCTCAGGGGAATTTCCAGGGAGAGAAGGAAAGATCATCCGGGGCCAGAGCATGATGTGGCTGAAGCGCCCGTAGACTTGGATTTGTGTCTTTGCCATCAAGCACTGCCCCACAAAGCTCTCCCTCGACTTCTGTTCTACCTGCTTTTCACAAACAAAGCTTCAGGATGAAAATAAATGTTGAAATCTCACCATTTTGCAGAACAGCACTGCTATTTCCCAATAAGCAGTTATTTATTCACGGGGCTGTGTGTGGGGAAACACCCCTGGACTGATGATCCCTGACACAGAGAAGCAGAGAAGACACTTAAGTTTCAGCCTATGAAACTTGTTAATTCTACACAGATGAGCAGAGTCCCAACTTTCAATTAAATGATTACATGTAAAAAGCTGGTTTGCAATTTCTGGGATATCACACGTGCCTGACAAACCTCCTGCTCTCTATTACCCTCCTATTTTATGGGTATGATGTATATTTTGTTTTGAAAAGCGGCTTCTCACAGATAGTCAAAACTGTCTCCGCTTGACTGATCCATTATTCTGATACCGTAAGTGTTTGCATTAACTGCTGGGATCACTAAAAAGCTTCACAGCTGTTTTCTTTTAAATTATCCTGACAAATCGAAGCATTACATGGATAAAGTAACGTAAAAACCAAGGGAATACTCACACATGCATCTAGGGAAACAAAAAGAGCAAACGTTTTGTGTTTTGTTATTATCTCTATTGTTTGAATAAGGACAGCAGGTAAGAAATGGCCAGAGTGCTCAAGAATCTTTCCATTTCATTAGCCAGCAGCAGGAGATGAAGCACCTCTCCACAAAGAGCTGATGAGACACTTGATTTGTCACGCACCAATAGGTGACGCTTCCCGAAGCCCTGATCCTGCACTTGTTCCCCAGAGGCAGCTGCATTTGAAGGCCCCAGAGAGCAGATATAGACCACATGAAGTGGTGACATCAGGACTCCACAAGTCAACAAAAGCTTTAGAGTTGAATCCTTTCAGCCTTTTCCTTACCACGTGCCGAGAAATCCCTGCCAAAGACATCCCTTTGCCTTGCCAGGGTGCTGTGGGAACTGAGGGGTGGCAGAAACAACTGGCTTTTTGAAAATATTGTGCAACTTCATTACTGTCAAGTTGCAGTTACGTGATTTCCATCAGCTCAAAGATGCAGCCGCAACAAGAGCCTAAGTTCTTACTGTTCATTCAAGCTGATGCTATAAATAGCATTTGGTGGCAAAGCACAGAATTCCAGCATCGGCGGGAGAAACAACATTAAAGCAGCCATGTAAAGAAAAGCTGTTTTTTCCCTTTGATTACAGAGCTGCTGAAAGAACTTCTTATCCTGAGGATCAGTGACTGCTGTGGGCCTTACCCAAGGCCTGTAGGCCAAGGCAAAAGTTCAGAAACTTCTTCTAAACAGCTTTTAAACTCTTAAGACCTCGCACGGTTGCAATGAATTGGCCAAGTGGCACCATGTTTTCAGGCCTTTGCTATCCAACCGAGAGCCACTGAGAAGCCTCTAATACCCAGCAGATTCTGCTGCATCTCCTTAGGTGGAAGAAACCTCCCATCTACCTTCAGACATCTATATCCGAGCCAACTGTCTAGACCTCCTATTTAATCAGTGCAGAGAAACAGGCACTGGGGTGCAATTCCCCTCATCATATTGCAGACGTCGAAAATGGATTAATTGCTCTCTAACAACGCTCGTTTCCACCTGCGAATTACAGGGGGAGTCGAGAATTAGGCACCAAATGAGACGTTTGAAGTTAAGTGATATGAATTCCACTCATCTTCCTTCCAGAAACACTCAAGCAGAGCTGACGATGCTTATTTGGGTACCTGCAGATCCAACGCGTGTTAGGTAGGTTCTTGTCTGAAGGTTCTTTTTGTTTCACCGAAAGAAATCAGGCTGTTGGCCAGGATTCAACAAGGGGGGGCAAGATCTGGCTCTGGGACCCTTCAGGGGAGCACACGTGGCTTGTAGAGAGTGAGGGAAAGTGCTCTGAAAGAAGGCTTTCTGCTGTGTGTTCCTACACACTTGTTAACATAAAAGAAAGCGTGGGTGGAAATATGTTGAAGGATCATGGCAGTTCTCATTAGTTCTGAAGATCAAGAGGAGCTCTTACTGTTTTTTTAGTGTATTTCCTACACTGAAATCAGGTGCATTAACTGTTACTTAAACTTCAGCCATCAGTGTAATTTAATCATTAGCATAGTCTGGTTCCTATTGTTCTACATTTTTAAAGTAAAGCCCTTGTTGCAGTAGCAAGGAAGGAGGGTTATGGGACAGCACTCCCCATGAATGCAACACAGTAAAATGGACCACACTACATGATGGAAGAAATAGTGTAATAGTTATTCTAGAAATAGAATAGTTTCATCACAAAGATTGCTTCCTATCCATGAGCCCAAAGGCAAGTGGATTTTCAGAGAAATTCAGCATCCATTAAGAGGAGGCCCTCTGAAATTCTGTCCTCTGATACCATGTTTGTCCAAGTGACCTACACAAGAACACACTGGCAGTGGAGAACTTGGAATAGCTCTTTTTTTTACAGTCAGTAGATTATTGCCAATCTTTCATTTGAAGATGATGCTCCTCTTTACAGACGAAGTAAATGAGTCATGGAGAGAAAAAATAACATATCTGTGGTGATCCAGCTGAAAGAGAAATACATTGGTCGACACCTGCAACTAAGCTTGACCAGAAGACAGTAATACAGGAGGCTCAGAGCATGGAGAGACTGAAGAGAGATTTGGCTCTAATGAGTATAACATCTTATTCATGGGGAGGTGGGGAACAACACAGCAAAAAATCAGAGGTAAAGTAGTGGATAAGCCCTTCTAAGCAGCCCTCCCATCCCAGCACAGTACCATATATTTATTTTCATTTCCTTTGTTATTGCTCTAAAGCTTGTTGCTTGTCTGAGTCGAGACTAAAGATCAGGCTATCCTTTGCTTAGTCCCTTTTTTAAACATAGGAACAATTGAGAGTTGCACTTAGCCAGGCTTGCACAAATAAAGGAACTTTTATGCCTACTGACCTCAAAGGTGAGCAAACATCACCTGTATTTTGTAGACTCAGGAATTGAAATTGGGAGGGATTAGTTTATCTTCCCAAGGCCAACTCTAAGGCACAGCCGGGTGCAGAACTGAGGTGGCCAGGCCCTGGGTATTATCATGTTGTACTTCACTCAGTTCATGCATTTCTTTTTATATGCATTCAAGCCAAAGAAAACCAGCCTCGGAGCTCCCAGCATGGTGTCCCATACTCTATTCATCAGGTGAAGCTGCAGCCTATTTTATAAAGCCTCTGGTGACTCTCCGTGCAGCTCAGTGTATCCTCAGGAAAGTACAAGTAGACAAATATGACTCATCATGGGGCAACTCTACGTTTTTCCAGTTGTCAAAGCACCACGTATACCAGCATCGGTTGTTTGCAAACCACCCAAGCTCTGTCTCTGGCCACTGCAAATCAAAATTACTTCTGGCTCACTATTTTTCATTCTATGTCAATAAATTACTCCCCTCTTCTGCTGCTGCTCCAAGTGTGTGCCACCAGACTTTTCCCGTTGTTGTCAGGGGTGTGGAGATTTATTGTTTTCTCTGACCTGGTTCAACAGGGTCTGTAACAAATTGGATCCAGCCTGTACTTTATGAAAAAAAAAAGAAAAGAAAAAAAAAAAAGAGTCTATTTTCCTGTTGTTTGGGGCCCTGACACAAATAGTATTTCAGACCAAATAGCAGCACCAGATGTTTTCTACAGAAAGTGCAGTGCCTGTGAGAGGCAAGAGAGTCCCGTCTCCCTTGCATGGACTGGAGTGTGTTAGAAGATCAAAGATGAGGGACAGGAGCCAGGATGCAAAAGCTTCCTATCTGTGCCTGGAACTTGAAAAAAAGATTTCAGTACCTACAACTGAAGCTGTGTTTATTGGGGAAGGGGAGGGAAATGTGCTCCAATTTTGCCACGCAGAGAAAAGCCAGACCTTTTAGATGTCTCTAGCAGGCAATGCGGGGAGCTGGCATGGACAAGCTGGCCTGCTGGGGACACTGACCACTGAAACATCCAGTCCTGCCACTTTGGTTTCTTAGCCTTTAATTGTCCAGAAAAGCAAGGTTATCCCCCAGAAGGCACTGACACTGTCAGTAACATAGGGCACAATCTTTCGTAACAAGCTGCAGATGAGAAAACTGAAGCATAAAGAAGTTTACATGACTGCCAGTCCCGTGCAGGATCACCTACAGCCCACTAATTGCCAGTCATTAAAGCAGATGATAAGCTACTTGTTCCCAGCCAGCTTTGCCCACTGGGTGAGACGCAAGCCTACGTTAACAAGCTCTGCTGCTCTCTGAGGTGTAGAATATTAGCAATTTTCTTGTGTAAGGCAGAAGGAGCACGGAAAAAGGTAGGAGGCCATCCACAGTACAACTAGCTGCCCTCTACTTCCCGTAAACATATGTATGTTTTCAATTAAGGCGAGGTTTTAACCAAAGAGCCTGACCAACCCAATTTAAATACCGCAGTAATGAGCATAGCGTACATACATAGCTCAAAACCCACAGCACAGCTTGTTTCAGCCCTGATGCAGGGGAACGGACTGCTTCCCTGTCTCTGGGAGAGCACTGGGTAGTAATTAAACTGCATTTTGTTCTCTTTCCACAGAAATGTCCATGCAACAAAAGCATGCTATTCTGGTACAGCGGAGCTATTTGCCATATGTTAGAATTTCAGTTTTCCCACCATAGAGTGTTTCTACCATCAGCCCATTCAACCGTCCGCCCAGCCCAGCTGTCATTTTTCAGTATGACATTAAAGGGTTTAAAGAATCAGTGTGATGTCTTTATAAAAAGGAGATTATTTCTTTACGCAGAAATAGAATGTCTTGTGACAACAGAGTAGCAAGGTGCCCCAAACGACCTCACTCACTGACTGGATATCACCGTGGTGATTGCCAGGTGGAAAGGGCAGTCATGACTCCCAAAACTCCCAATCTTACTAAAATGAATATAGAAAGGTTGATAAAGCCTTCTCCAGGTGCTCATTTTCATTTATTACGGAAAATCATGTATAATGTGGATTTCATCTGTCAAATGCCATGATAAAACCCAGATCCAGGAACTTGCACACACTTCGTGAGTTTCCTGCCAATTTAGTTTTAACTAATTGCACTACATGAATTGTAATATATGTACAGAAGAATCACCATGAGAATGCCACCAGTGTGGCTTTCTATAAAGCTCTGTATGGGGACACATGACAATTGGACTCTAGTCTAGTTTCTGGTTTTACTGCTGGTGTAAAATGGAAACTCCCTCCGTCTCAACAACTGTTTTCACTAACAGTGGAAGAGGAACGATGAAACCAGCCTCATCTGTAAAGTGCTTTGAGCTGAGCAGACAAAATGGGGAAGGCACATGTTAAAATAGCTTTTGCTGCCTACTCTAATGTTTGTCTCAGTTCCTAAATGCTCACAGACGAGCTCAATGAGATGCTGCAAATGCTCAGTTCTACTGGCAGAACTGCCACCTAGCCCTGATCTTCACCCTGCACTCCAGCCACTAGCCCGACAGTCCTCACAGCGCCCGGAAAGCACTCGCTAAACCCCTTTTGTAACAAAAAAAGCATGCACACGCTTAGGAACTGTCTTTAGAAACAAGGGATGTGGTAATTATACCCAATATTCCTGACGACTCTGGGCAACATGTCTCTCTCTGCAAATGTCAGGGCTCAGTCACGCCAGCGCACACGGCAGTCCTAGCTTCACACAACACAAACGCGCTAAAGGTGTCTCGGATCTGCCCGGTGGGAAATATCAACTTCTCAGCTGGGAAGATATAGAAGGAAGAAAGAAAGAAAGGAAAGGAGGTAAATGGTGTGATCTTTCACCCTCTTCAGAAGAAACAGAATCTGAGGAGCGCGGCAACAAATATAAAGTTAACAAGTGGAAAAATCCAATTAAGGTAAATTAACCTGTGGAACTCAATGCCAGAATATATTAAAGGTAATTAAGATAATTATATTGCAGCGGTAGCTATGTTAATTCTAATTAGAATAAAAAAAGCACGAGACAACCCTTAACTCTTGGGGTTAAAATAAACTTCTCTGAACAGATTCCATAATAGTTTGATATCAAACTTAAGGTTTGCCTCTCTTTTCTTTGAGTCTGTGATAACAGTCAGCTTCTCAGCGTGGCTGGTCACTTGAGGAGGCTTCTGGTCCATTCCAGCAGGTAATTCACCTGTACCTTCTACTTTATATTCTTTGCAATACATCTAAGAACACTTTTGGCAACAGAACAGAAATAGCAGATTAGTATCTGCAACATTTATTGAAGAACGGAAATAAGAAATTAATAGAGGGTTTTTTGTGAAAAACACTTAAAAATATGAATTAAGCCACATCACACCCATCTAGCATGCAAATTTTACGTATAGCTAAAGAGAAGAGATGAAGATATTTGCAAACTGGGCTTAAAATGTCATGGAAACAGCTGCCCTCCCAACAGACTGAGAATTCATTTCCTTGTTGTATACAGGCAAGTGTGGCAGAGAAACTCACCCCCTCACATCCATACCTATGTGTCACACCAAAAGCCATGATATTTAAGCAGACTATAAATACTGACCCCAAAAACCTAACAAATGATCAAATCTCATTGGGTTTTTTTTTTGCCAGTGGGCTCGTTTTAAAAGATTATTAATACTTTGTGACATCAAGATCGTAAAACAAAGCCAGGACCATATTGCAATTGCAGAGAATATTGCTTTGAGAATGACATACTGCAGTGACCTTCAGGTCCTGATAGTCAAGGAGCTGAAGTCTGACAGTTTCCCCACTCAGAATCCCCAGCTCAAGCAGATCCCTGTTCCCAGAGCTGCCAGGACTGATCTGGGGAAGAACAGCCAAGGAGATTTGCAATGCAGGGCTCTGCCATGCAGTTGTTTCCAGAGAAAATAAAGAGAATATTAGATGTTAACCCCTCTAAACAGCACTTCAAACTCGCAGGGCAGTTTCACTCTCCCCACGTTCCAAAATAACCCATATTGCTCTATTTAAAGATCAGTTTGTGTACCTGGTAGATCTAGAAGTATGTAAGCAAGTCAATCTGGGCAGCAGATGAAAAGAAACTAGAACCTTGTCGGATTCATTCCATCATTGCTGCCCTGAGACTGTATTGTTTTGAGAGGTTGAGGAGTGCAGAAAAAATATTGTAAGCTTGTATCACAGAAGCAGGCAGAAGGGTGAAATACTTCTCCCATACGAGTGTAGGCTTGAAGGAGGTGGGTGTCATTCCCAACACAAAACAAGACCTGTCCCACAACGATTTTGGCACGGGAACTGTGCCTGGAGACTGCCAAAGCCATGGGCTTAGCCAGGATGTGCTGCTGGAAGCCACTCTCTGATCGCCGCAGCAGATTATCTGCAATCAGTTTACACCTCCACAACCTCTGGCCTACAGCAACCTGTACGATTGTAGCAATGATGAAAGATGTCTTTGTCACCCATTGCAATGAAATCACACCCAAGCACCCGGTGCTGGGAAGCACATCATGATCCCAGTCTGCCGATTTTTTATTTCTTAAAAAAACCCCACTTTGTTGCAGCATTTGATTTTCCAATTATATTCCTACCTTTTTCCCTGTCAAATATCTTGCTCAAGGTTACACTGACTGATGTACTGGGGAAATAAAGACTACTTCTAGCAGCTGAGATGTTTTTCAATCATTCATTTCCATAAAATTCCAGTTCTAATAAACCAGTTTATAATGTACAGTCCAGCCAGATGAGGTGTGTGTAGTTTTTCTGTACTGCTTTCACTCACGTGCATGCGTATGCACACTACATTCCGTAGCACCCTTATCATGAGGTTATTTTCAATAAGTAATAGTAATATTTCCATTCTGAGATGAGATTTACTAAACACAGTTGTGTAGGTTACAACGCACTGGGACAAGGGATGTTCATAAAGGGCATTTTGCTGTATTCTGGTTGTATCATGTCAAACCTTCACATTCACTAACAGTTAATCCCAATGAAGTGTCTGACTGATAAACCCCTTCGTAGAGCTGCTATAGATTCATTTTACAGCAAAGATTGTGTGTGCAGCTCTGTCTTTCTCTATTCCACTCCGACACGTCTCCTAAGCTGAAGTAATTCAGCGCAGGTGGCATTTGTATTACTGTTTCATCTACCTACAGGAGATGAACTCCTGAAAGGCAGAGAAAGGCAACAGCTCGAGCCCAACTCATATTCACCCTAATGACTGTATTTAAGATTTTCTGGCCTTTCGGCACCGTTAGTACCTGATGTCAGCACGAATCTCAGGAGGCTGTTAACTAGCAATTCACTGAGCAGACAAAAAGGGTCTCTGAAGAACAGTATATAGTCAGAGGACTGATGGCACACTCAATTTATAGAGCCCTATCTGCTTGGGAAGCAACTTATCTGATTAAGAATCCTCCTATAGTGCAGCAGTAATCAGAATCTTACACTACTGACAACTGAATCACTCACTGAATAACCTGAACAACTGCATTCGTTTCATCTTAGCACCCAGGGAATAATCACCAAATAACCACTGTAGGGGTGAAGGAATCTGTGTTTCATGTCTAGAGCTTAAAAGTAGTATTTTTCAATGTCTAAGACCTTTCTCTGAGCTACTTCAGATAGACATGGTTATTAACACACATAAAACCTACATGAATGTAATTGTGTGAGTAATTGAAGGAAGAACTCAATTGTACTCAATATAGTGGACAAAGGCCACATTCTAGGCCAAAACTCTCTCTTCTTGGGCAAGACATTTCACACTTTCCTGTTTCAGTTTCGCTATCTATATATTAGCAATATTGTTTTTCCAGCGAGTGTGCTGCTTGGATGAGTGAAGTTTTTAGCCATTCCAGCCATTCAGTTAAAGAGTCTATCAAAATATTGCTAGTAATCAGATATGCAGAATTGGAAAGCTAAATCCCAGAGCAGATTTGGAAACTATTATAAAAATATACTTGTATCTAGCAAACTGGCCTGTTCTCAGTTGATATGAGTACTGAATTCAGGAGCTATGTTAAGAGAATGATGAAGAGAGAGAAGCAGAAATGATGAAGGAATCTGTCTCTGTCGTCAGCTATGGTACCAATTTAATAGTCAAAAGCAACACCTGCATGAAAAGCTTTGCTTAGCAGCCTGGGAATCTCCAGGACAAACAATGTTTAGGGAGATAATAGTTCCCAAAGCCCAGGAAGAACATACTAAATACTTTTGTGGGTAAGACAATGCATTGCGATTTACTCACATGGGCAAGAAAGTGGTGTTCAGCTCATCCATCTCATCCATCGAGTTCTATCTTCAAAGTACAGGAGCACAAGTACAGTCACCAAGTGGCTAAATGCTTTTCTTTAACATTCTTACACATGTAGTGTGTCTTTAAATCTGCACAAGATGCCAAGTTGGGAGGAGCTGCAAGGAAAGCAGAAAAATTAAGCTCATGCAAAATAATCTTGATAAACTATAGAAAGAGATGGAAAAATCCAAGATGTCATTCAGCTAAGACAAGTGATTGTACAACTCTGTGTTCATCTAGACAAATACACATAAAAAAAGGGAACACCAGTGAAATATCCGTTGGTTACAACAAACTGAAACCCCAACGTTGGCCAGCAATGTGGTCTGAGCAAAAGATAAAGCATGGATAATTTCAGCTCAAACTGAAACATTTAAATTCCTCAGTTGCAACCTGCTTGAAACAAGGTATTACAAAGTGAGCTGCTGCTCAGTCTCAGCCCCAGGCAGAGCAGTTCACGCTGGAAACAGCCCCCAGACTAACCCCTGGAGCTGTTTCCTCTCTTCCCTGGTTCTCCTGCCCGGGAGGACGGAGGCATCAGCAACCACAGCAATAAAAAGCAGTGGCCACACCAGCTGGCAGTGGTTTCCTCCCTTCATGGCTCCAGGAGAACAGCTCATTTTTTATTCATGAAAAATGAGGCCTCGGGAGGTCAAAAAAAAAAAAAAAACGAAACAAACAGGAAGTAAATATTTCTTGGGGGCACTGGGTCATGAGCTGGCCAACATTCAAGGCATCAAGGAGGAAAGGCAGGGGTGGAGGGTGGAAGTGTGACAGCTCCCTTCCTACCAGTCATCCTGTGACAAGAGGGAGGAGGATGACAAAGGGTCAACTACACCCTGAATGCCCTGTGTGGTGACCCAGCACGGCAAGGAATAGGCTGGTGTCCTGCAGTGGGGGTCCCACAGGGAGTCACGCGTGTCTCCCGGTCACTGTGGGTAAGACAGGACCCCTCCAGAGTTTGGGTTGGAGAGGTTGGTATTTCTCCCAGCCATTTACATAAGATGTTGCTTTGGGTTCTTCAGGTAATCCCTCTCCCTACTTTGCCACTCTCCTCTTCCATCCTAAAGCTACACCACCCTAAAGGCTGTTTTGCTCATGCTTTCAGAAGAGCACCACATCTAAGCTCAGAACAAGCACCTTCCTGGGAAAAGACACCTTGTCTTCCCACATAGCTCTTCCATTTCCTTGTGCCCCCAAGAACAAAGACCACCCTTAATATCAGTAGAGAAAACAACCTTCTGCAAGCCTTCACCTTCCCGAGAAGACCAACGTGAAGCTGTAGAAGTCATTTGTTGGAGACACACTCTAACTGTGTGCAGAGGAGCAGCCACCCATCCCCTCGCAGCTCAAACCTAACACATAGCACCAGCTGTTCCTAATTTCATAAGCCTTACCATCAGGGTTGGCTGGTTCTGAACTCTAATTATTTTGCAGAGGAGTCTATAACAAGACCTTTCTGAGAAGCCTGAACTCCCCCTTGCAGATTTCTGGAAGCTGCAGGGAAAGAAAGAAGCTACCTATTACTTTCTGACAGATTTCCTAAAAGAGGATGCATGCAGGAGAAGATTTATCTCTTGAAAATTACAAAAGAAATGTAGCATTTTACATTAACTTCCACCCTTCATTGTTTTAATTACTGCCTAATGAATATTAACCCTCAGAATATCTCCCCTACGGGGCTGAGCAAATGAGAAACAAGTCATAGCAGGGTAGTCAGAATGAAAGGAAGGGAAAAAAACCCAAGACAATAAAAAACCCCACACATCAGGAGAGGCAGAAAAATGTGCCCTGGTATGCAGCAGCTGACATTCATTTAATAATGTCAACATTTTATATGCAAAGCTTTCCTCAGTGGCAGTAAAACATATGGATTAACAATGGCATGTGGTGGGATTAGATAAAAAAATAAATTAATATTTAAAGTGCTCTTTATGATATGGGGGACAAGGGGAGGAAGAAAGGATTCTCTATCAGTACAAGCATCAGCTAAGATTACTGTTGTAGAAAGACATTTTAAAAGCAACAACAAACCCTAAAGACCACCCTCAAATTAAATCCTGGTTTTACTCAAGTCCATGGGAGTTTTCTCCTGCACGGCCACAGACTAGCACTACATTCATTTCTCATTAGTTACCTTATTTTGAAGATCCCACTCAAATGCATCCAGCTGCCCCCAACATGCAAATGCACAAAGCCCACGGGAAACTGAAGGTCAGGCAGAAAAATTCTGAGTTGGTGTCAGAAACCTCAGCCTTCAGAGCCAGGACACTCCTCTACTCCCCAGTGACTGATGGTTTCTCCATTACCAATGTATGCACCCCAGTTCCCCCTCAACAAAACTTAGTGGCAAATATCTACAACAGGTGTTAAAGAAAACCAACCCAATTTGAAAACTAGTGAAATAGTTTAAGTGCTCTAACCAGAAACCAATTTAAACAGACAGAAACTCTTTACCCTGTGACTTGCAGTCTGAAAGCCCTACAAACAGCTGAGGAAGCTGATTAAGCACAGCTTCTGTGGAACCAAAGTGCTCTTAGATGCTTTGGATGCATGAAACAAAGGAGGCTGATGGAAGGATTCTCCCTTCCTGCTACAGCTAAAGCTGCATTGAGGAAGTTCAGGTAAAAAAACTACAATAGAAGGGATATATGAGCAAATGTTTAACTTTAATTGATTAGATTAACTGTTAATTTCGCCCACCATTAAATCAAGCTTTACTGGAGACAAGACAGGCACATCGTCTAATCTTGTGGGAAATATTCTGTATTGTTACACAGCACTTAAATACAGCATCAATGAAGTGACAAATCACTCTGCTATTAAACTGAGTTATCTCAACATCAGAACCTACTACTGTCTTCTGTAGGGTTTATGTTTCAGAGGACACCACCTTAAATGGAAGTAGAAGAGCAGCAACCCGGCTGCTGGGAAGTCAGGTATTTTCAGGGAAGCCACTACACACCAGGAGTGTTCAAACCTGCAGGTGAGTCTCACTTATTTGATAAGGCATGCTCTGGTATGACTTTTTCCTCACACTTTTTCACTTGTAAGGTGCAAACCCCAGATGACTAATCCAGGAAATAAACTTTTTCTCTCCCCACCCCCACTTTTCAAGCTTCTGCGATAACTTCAATACTGTAACACTAGCAACAATGAACAACAAATGTCATTAATAGGAGGATACACTGAACCTAGTTAAGGCAAGGGAAATTTAGGGAGTTGGCCCAGGTGGAATGAATCCTGGATCGTGGGGTTAATATCCAAAGATTTACCTACACAGGAGTGTCACATCTCATTTCCAGGATGGTGCCTGGAGCTCTAGGGCTGACCTGGCACCACGCTGCACTGCGGCCAGCTCTAACCGTACCGTGCCAGACAGTGTCACGCCTGGTTTTCGCTGGACTTTAACCCCATAAAACAGAATACACCTTCACCCAGTAATGCAGGACTGTTCCCTTCCCTGTTCTCAGACTAAGGAAAGCTTCACAAGCCATTTTTTCTTGGGACAATCAAAGTCTCAGAGCATGTATTGGTATTACGCTCTAATATAATATAATACACCGAGTCAACATTTAAATCCCAAATTGATACACAGCCACTAAAACAAGCTTTAAGAGTACAAGTACTGCTTTTCATTGCCTATCTAGGCAAACTCACACCAAACATTTGGAGGAAAAAAATCACCATACACACAGAAGTCTGAAGATAACAACCACATTTTTATTTTTGTCAGATTTTTCTCACTTCCTCTATCGTTAGCACTCTACAGTCAAGCCAGACTCGACTCTTACCGTCATTTGTTGCTAAATTCCTCCTTTATGCTTTGGGAACTTCCCAGTTTGGAATACTGCAGCTCTTCCTTCTGATATTTCTAAATCCATGCTCTGCAGACTTGAAGGAATCCAGAACGCTACAGCCTGGTAACTCCTAGGCTCCTGATAAAGAACAACATTATTGCATTTTCATCTTTTCCACACAGAAAATGAGCACAAATTAATTTTATTTAAGATTCGTTCTGTTTCATTCAGCCAAACGAGGACTCTGATGAAGTTTTGCCCAGCATTTAAGAGGCTACCTACAACTGAAATGGATTGCAAAATATCATGCAGAAGCAATTAGGGGCAGCCAGTGGGGAATGTTACCAGCCTGCTGACATTGGGAATGAACACAAGAAAGTACAAACACTGGATGCACTAAACACTAAACATCATGGCTGCACCATGCCTGACCAAAAGTCAAGTAATACTGTAACTACTAAAAAAAAGAAAAATCCATTTTTTATGAACTTCATTGCAAATTTCTTTTGAAGTTTTTGATAAACATCAATTGAGTCATCCACATTTCCACTGTTATGGGAAACAGAGTCCAAGTGTTACCTCTGAAAACACAAACTAAGTGGCAATGGGTAAAAGAATGCATGAACCCAGACTGTCTACTTCCATTTCAAACTATTGGGTGGTACCATTCATCAGAGCTTAACCCTCAAATCACTCTGGTTTTGCACCAGTTTGGAGCTGAATCATCTTCAAGCAGAAGGCTCGAAGAGCCATCAGGTTCTTTCTTCTTCACCAAGATCCTTCCTCTTATGCAAGGGGCCAGGAAGGCACTCACTGCTGCAGGATGCTCTTTGCAACATCTACATTTGGCAACAGAATTCATGTACACAACCATTTTCTCACCTTCCTCAGTGAAAAGAGGGAGTCTGTGTCCTCCCCAGAGGCAGGTGTTTGTGCAAACAGAACCCTGCTTCAGTCTCTAATCGTGACACAAGACATAGAGGAGAAAAGGTGCTGCTCCACACCAGTCCCAAGCTGCAGATGCAAGTGTCTGAGTGCTTGTGGGGTGACTGCCACGAGGGGAAAAGCACAGCAAACACAAAGAATCATTCCCCTCTCCAACACTTCCAGCTCTATCAACAGTGTTAGTAGCCAACAGCTGCATTTTGGCATCTAGGAAAATGCATGCTTAAAGGAGTTACCTTTTTTTTTTTTGCAGACAAAAGCAGAATTCTAGGAGAAAGTCTATTCTCTTGGCTGTCACAAGTGACCCAATGTGGCTTTTAATACAGGTGTCCATACTCCCTCTGCTGACTGAAGCTGTAACCACATGGCTGGTCTTGTGCTGGACACTCATCATTCTCTACTGTGTGCTTAAAATAAAATAATAAAAAAGAAAGGAAACTTCAATTTCATTGTTTTAAGCATCCAAAGAGCAGTAGAGTAAGACCAGCAGGTCACTGCTCCTGAATTTTCTTGTAACCTAGTGCAAAGCACTGGACAAATTATAATCTGTTCCTCAGCACACACATAAGAGTCATACTAAAGCTTCTCTGGCTTAAAATTGCAAAAACTGCAGCGATCTAAATCCACTCTTTTAAGTGTTTCCAGATGTTTATAGAAAGAATTCCAAATATTTACAACACTAGAGTCTCCTGGTAGCAATAAGCTGAAATTGATCTTTCCAACTACTGTCACCATGGTCTGTGACTTCCCTCACTTCCAGCAGCAGGAATTTCCTAACTGCATACTAAGACACTCTGCTGCCTATCGTTTCATGTGACAGCATTAAAAAATGCCAAAACTCTGAAAGGTACTTAATGAAAATGTAAAAAGCAATGAAATGCCATAAATAAAAGCTCTCAGGTATCAGGGCAGGCAGACGTCAGGCTGTATTGATCCATTCTGTTCCCGTGAGCTGCCAGGGCTCTGCAGCTCCCAGAGATGCTAACGGGAGAGGAAGGATACGGCAGTGGATGGGGAAATAAACTAGGAGATGGCAGTGTGCTGGTAAAGAGAGAACGTGTGACCTCAGCCATTATATTTAGGAAGAAATTTTAAATGGCACACATAATATTAACTCAGATCAGCGCAACTGTACCTCCCCAGGACAGTCTATGGATAAATACATGGAGAATGGAGGGTGCTACGATGCTACAAGAACAATGACAAAAGAACACCCTGCGTATACTGACAATGTCATCCCCGCTTTTGTTCTTCAAGCTCAAGCACAGCAGCTCCACAGGAATCAGGGCCCCTGTCAGTCTGGGTGCAGACACGTCAAGCCCATAAAAACACCTAATACGGTGATGCCCTATTTCATAAAGCTTCTAGCCACCCCATCGTGACTTTCACTCCTGGTATTTTTTTGTACCAGCTTTGCTTTATGCTTTCAAGCCTCAGTGAACACCAGATAAAACGGTTGGTAGCATCAGAATTCATTCCACTGTCTCCAACCTAACTGTGTGAAAGGGAGAGCGCGGGATCGGGGACGAGCCTCCGAGGGGACTGCAGACTCCGCATTTCCCTGGCAGCAAGACCATCTGTGCTACGTGACCTACTTGTGGCTGCTGAACAACAGCGTGCTGCAACGGGAGGTGACAGCTTTAACTGAGACCGCAGGGCTGGTGGGGACAGGGAGCGGGCAGCCGGAGGAACTCTGCGCTTCTCTTAATACTGCAGTTTAAGATCTCAGCCTCTGGCCTCTTAG
Source organism: Tringa tobata (assembly GCA_033628505.1). Lineage (NCBI taxonomy): Eukaryota > Metazoa > Chordata > Aves > Charadriiformes > Scolopacidae > Tringa > Tringa tobata. The sequence continues at coordinate 497,450 of JAHREE010000386.1, read as the reverse complement.
ACCTGCTGGATAACATACATTAGTGTTAGTCCTAACAATAACAGTAAGCTGAACTCACAGATTTAACCCAAAAGCAAAATGACCTTGAACACTGAGCAGTTCTCCCCTTTCTCCCAAAACCGCATATAACACTTTAATTACTTATCTGTACTGAATATGCAGTATAGATACTTCCACTAATGACTGTCTAAAGTTTGTTTTTTCTCTAATCCTTTATTTCTACAGCCTTCTGCATTTACACCTCACATCCCATCACAATTTCATCATTGTTGCTCTTTGCTGTCTTCAACTACTGCCTCACTTCTAATGCCTTCACTGATTTCAACTTCTTGTACGAACTCAAAACAAGCTATCCTCAGTTTCACCAACCATAGCACGCTAAACAGCAATTATTTTGCCACAACTTCTGCATTTACCCAACCTCCTGATGAAACCTGCTGCATTGGGCTTCAGTTTCCCTGCAGGAGCTACAGCATGAGCCCTTGACTGGAGCTGACCTGAAAGGAGCATCCATAGGGTCTTCAAAGGACCTGTTCCCGACATCAAACACCTGCAGCTGGGACTTCCTTGCTCCTGGGATGACCACAAGATCACTATTTATTTCTCTGATAGTGATCTCCATCACTAGTAGCACATACTGTTGAACACACCCAAGAGGAGCATTCCCTTTGCTAAATAAATCATTAGCAAAAAGCCTTTATCTGTACTATATACTAATTACAAATATTTAGTAAGCTTTTTCTATATATCTTTTGGCATGGGAGGGAGACAGGTCAGAAAGAATAATCTTGCATTCAGGGTTATTCTCCTTTCAGGATAACACAGTACATCTGCTGCATGCCTGTGTATTTGGGCACTGCTGATGATACACCAAAAGAATTCTGCCATTTCAGCCCTGTGGAATTCCTTTTATCCCGGATCTATCCTGTGATCTCAAAGGACAGAATACAATATAAACAGTGCGCATTCTGGGACAGATGGGTATTAAAACTCATTTAGACTCAGGTCTTCCAATCCACCTGCTACACATCCCTATCAATATTGTTGAGCCCTCAATAAATACTTGCTCCGTATTTGGTTCACTACAGAACCGCTGTGGATAAGTGAGGAGTCACTGCCTACACAGGGGCTGCAGCGCTTTAGGAGACCGTCCTCCAGAGAAACACACATCACAACTGCTTCACAGAAACATATCACAAAATCTGTCGTCGGGCTCTCTACAACAATTCTTATGAATAGCTGTTCTTATTGTCCTTCGGGTGCTTATCAGCAGCAATCCTGTACATACAGTGGGAGAATTAAAGCTGGCCAAAAAAATTGTATCTTATCTAGAGGCTGGTACTTCCTAAGAGGATAACAATTGTTTAATTTGGCAAGAAACCAAAGCATGTCTGGCACACTCTACTGACAGACTTTTATGGCCAGCAGTGCTGTATGCAGCTGCAGCATTTCACTGTCTCACACGGGGTTCTGCTAAGTGCTGCAGCAAGTTAAATCCAAAGACAAGAGTAACATAGTAAGTTTGAGGTGTTACAGGAACAATGTATTCATCCGGTACCTGTGCTACAGTCTGAATACTGACAAAAATGCCAACTGTCTCACCCTCATATGCCACATAATTGTGTTGTAATTTAATTTTCTACTCTACCTCCAACAGAGGCAATTTAATCCACAGTTAATTCAGCCAGCCACATAAAGGCTGCAGACCACTTACAATTCACCCTTGCATTGTGCTTATCCTAAGCCACTAAGAACCATGTACAGCTATTAATAAAAAAAATAAATAATAGTGCGCAAAACAAGATTAAAGCACTGACCATCCCGCCTACATAAAACCTCAGATACGAATCTGCAGTTTACGTAACAGAAACTTCACCCTCCAGTTTTAGAGCCTCATGAGAAACTCAGCAAACTCCACCGCTGCCAGGCCACAGGCTGAACCAGTTGTGCAGGCTGAAGGCAATGTTCTCATCTGCAAACATTCATGTGCCAATCTCAAAATCCCAAGTAACAGGCACCGACAATAACACTGGAATGCAAATGTTGTGGCAAATGAGGAAGCTGCTTCCTTAGAAGAGCATCGCTGCTCACACAGGGCTTTAAATAAGATCAGTTCCAAGTTCCTGCCTCGCACTAATCTTAAATTAGAAACGCCTCCCAGTGAATCAGAGCCCAGACTGAAGGGCATATCCTCTGCTCACTGAGCCAACACAAATGTCATTGATTATGTGGAGCATAAGCAGTGCTTAAAGATTAAGGCCCCGGTTCTTACTGTTGTTTAAAACTGGCAGTGATAGCCAACTTCTAACGGTAGCACCAGAACCACTCCCCTCCATTATAACATAGCTACTTGGGGTATCTCGGATGTGTCTTTTATTGCTTTCATTTTATAGGAGGAAATAAAGAGCACTTTNTGGAATGTAAATGTTGTGGCAAATGAGGAAGCTGCTCCCTTAGAAGAGCATCGCTGCTCACACAGGGCTTTAAATAAAATCAGTTCCAAGTTCCTGCCTTGCACTAATCTTAAATTAGAAACGCCTCCCAGTGAATCAGAGCCCAGACTGAAGGGCATATCCTCTGCTCACTGAGCCAACACAAATGTCATTGATTATGTGGAGCATAAGCAGTGCTTAAAGATTAAGGCCCCGGTTCTTACTGTGGTTTAAAACAAGCAGTGATAACCAACTTCTAACGGTACCACCAGAACCACTCCCCTCCATCATAACATAGCTACTTGGGGTATTTCGGACGTGTCTTTTATTGCTTTCATTTTATAGGAGGAAATAAAGAGCACTTTGTTTCTTCTTCCGTAAGAAGAAA
>JAHREE010000386.1:446612-460233 GCA_033628505.1 Tringa tobata | reverse complement strand
GGTGTGACAGACCAGCTGTGAGCAGGCCCTGTCACAGCAGCTGAAGGGCAGTGTCCCCACACAGCCAGCCCTGTCCCTACGCACCACCCAGGGGACTGTCCGTGGAGGACACTCAGGTGATCCAGCAGGACACACACCCTGTTCCAAAAAGCAGCTCCAGAGCAGGGTTTGGATTCTCTGCTCCATCAGAGCAGGTTCAGAGAGAGCCAGAGGCAGGAACGCTTCCCAGCCCTTCATGCTATGGAAAGCAGTAAAACCAGCAGGAAGGTCAGAGCTCGTTTCCTCCATAAAAACAGGGCTCTTCCTCTTTTAACTGCCCCTGCAGCACCCACACACTTCAAAGCACAGGGCAACAGCCTCAACAACAGTTATGTCTGGTGGGAAACCGGGCAAGACAATACCAAGCTCATCTATGCACTGTCTCACCACAGAGACTCCACATTAAACCGGTCACTACTCCAATGGGAGGGACACAATTTTTTTTTTTTTTTTTTTTTTTACAATTGTGCAAAAACCACAATTTTGACTTCACTGTGTCCTGCCCGTTCCAGCACTTGTTCAGATTCCATTCCTCCCCTTTATCTTTTCCTCCTCCCCCCTGTTATTTGTACAGGAATGGGTCTGGTACAGCTTCCCCAGAAAATGTAAGGAAGCAAATTTCCAAATTAACACAATGTTTGAAAACTGAAGCAGGGGAGGGGGGGGAGAACATGCTATAGTAGACTCAAATAAAGACCAATGTTAAATATTACTTAATGTTTTCTTTTATTTAAAAGATCATTCACAAAATACCATATCCATAAATTTATTTTGTTATGAAGCAGAATGTGTTAAGTGTTTGGAATTCTCTTCTTTTCCTTTTTTTTTTTTTTTTGTTTTGACATTTAAAAGTCAACTCTTGACTAGAGGTGAGTTTTTTTTTTTTATATGGGAATTTGTTCTTAAAAATCTTTTCCACATTGAAGATGTCAATAGGTCAATTATTGGTTTGGAATACAACCACACAAATGCATGTCTGTCTTAAATTAAGTATTAGTGTTAGACAAATGGTTCTTATCTCAGAAGCAGATTAAGTGACAGGCAGAAGGAAGGAAAGAGCAGTTCTGTAAATTGCTGGGACTCTGACATTACAAAGGGAACTTCAGGGAAGGAATTCACTACTAGCAGTGACGCTGCTGGCAGCCAAGCAGCCACGCTTCCAAACTCCTCTAGCAAGCACTCCGGGTGCTGGTGGTGTGATGAGAGCTCTCAGCATGAGAATTAGGGGCCCAGGATCTTCTCATGCATTGGACATACCCACACTTCACTGTTATAGACCCAGCTTTTGGTTTTAAACATTAAGGACCTCTCTCCTTTTGCTCCAGCCCCCCCCCCCCCCCAACTTCCTCACAACATTGGCAAGAAATATTTCAAGCAAAGAGAGATGCAGCAATTAAGAGATGCTTTTTTTCCTCTACCCCAAACTTCTACATGAAGAGAATCTATAGCAGGACGATTTCTGATCTGCTCATTTTCAAGGTATTCTGAAAGCAGAGGTCTTAAAACTGTATACCACTGGGCAAAGAAATACAGGGGATAAAGGTGATTACATACTGCATGGCAAAGTATACACTCCTTAAACAAAAATAAAAAAGTCAATTTTATTTGTAGAAACTTTAAAAATTTACCAAACATGTAAAACCCAAAAAAAAAAATATATATGTAAGCAGAAAGAGCCAGCGAGCAGTTGTGCTCAAACAGGCACATTTTTGCAGCACTAACCTTGAGCTCAGAGGTACAGCACCATACCATTTTGAAGTCACCAGCCAGCCACCAGAGTCTGCTGGCAGAGGCTTTATCAATACTGATTCCACCACGTACTCACCAGGCTGCTCGTCAGCCCATTTTATTTGCATCTATTAAATTGATCCTTCCTGGTAACCTGTGTGAAAGGGCAGCTTTCCCCTCTTAGTTTCATAAGGGGCTCCGCTGTGCACAGTAACTATCATCAATTGTCATCAATGGTATTTCACTACTTGGTTAGAACTGGAAATTTCTCTGTTCAACTCATCTGGACCCTCCAGTTTTCCTCTTCAGAGCCACAGCAATACAGAACAAGACATGCAGGTCAGAAGAGGAGCACTGAGGAAGTAAAAGGAAACAATACGGGGCAATAACTAAGTCTAACCTGTGCTTCTAAAGTAAAACAAACCCAGAAAGGAAGAAGTTGAGGCAGCACCTTTGTCCAGAGACCTCCACGCTCGTGGAAGCAGCTACACTGCCTTATCTACTGGCAACTGCGCTGCTTAGAAGGAAACAGAAGAGGGAAACTCAGCACAAAGCAGGCACTAGATACAGCAAAGCCAAGAACGTACTAAAAACCACTTGTTAACAGCTGACATGCATTCACAAGCTCTGTGTTTTCGGTTTCAAATAGGACAAATGCCAGATGGCAGGAATGGTAAACTGCAGGGTTGACATTCCAGCAGAGCTAGTCACTCTGTACTGTCTTGCTTTTTCTCCCGCCTCCCCATTCCCTCTCAACCCCAAACTCAGTCGTGCTCTTTTACTACTTCCTCTCGGGGCTTGGCTCCACCGAAGATAGCAGAGTTTGGGTTGGCTACTTGATTGAGGGGAGTAGCAACTGTTCGAGGTTTGAGCTGAAGTCGGGGTCGCTGTGCTCTTTCCTCTGAAAGAAAAAACATCAAGGTTTTAAGATCTGTCTGTCAAGGGTAGTAGCTTTAACCTGATCAAGAAAGGAACGTTCCTTCATGAAGGAAGACTAAATTATTGAAGATATAAAGAGTTCACCTTCTGTTGGCTCTCTGAAGTCCATGGAAGATCCACGAAGGGGAGGCCCATCTCTGAAGCGACCAGTGCCACCACTTCCCATTGAGGCACCTGGTGGTCGCCGGTCTCCAGGGCGGGTTCCTCTACCCCGGCCTCCCAAGAAGTCATCATCTTTGAATCCTGAAGACGGAAGACAGTGAATTTAAAGAGCGCATTTTGCGATGCTTTAAATCTAGGTTTTTATGTGGGTGACTGGAAAACCTTGCAAGTCACTGGTGTCAGTCCAAGATGATGCACCAAGAGCCTTTCTCTGTAGACAGATTGCTTCACGGATCTCTAACACATTCTAGAAGGGTCACACAAATTCCATTTGAAACCAAGTGTACTGTGCCAAGTTCAGAAACTGCTTTATCCACCTAGAGGCTTATTGGAGAGTGGGTCATCAAGTGAGCTTAAATAAGAGCTTCAGCTGCAACTTCAGACTGCAAACACCATTAGCTGAATTCAGAGACGCCACTAGAAGTACCCAGAGTACTTCTTTAGTCAGAAGATCACACTGGCTACAGTCTCAGCATGAAATCTGCAGGAGCAGAGCAAATGGGAAAATAGCTAAGGAGTAGTGTTTTATAAGGACTGTATATTTCAAAGCCTTTGAAAAATGGAGCAAAATGCCAAGGCTTTTACTTGTACTATAAATTGACTAGTCTAATACTAGACTAGACTAATTAAAGAGCTGGGGAAAAAAAACCTTCAGACTTTAAATATGAAACTGACTACATTGATTCTATAAATCAAATAATCAAGAACTGTCTGTCACTGGCCAGAGTTCCATTCTGTACCAATGACTATCCTACAGTATCTCTCCAAGCACCCATCATCTGCAGTCAATGGGAGGAGGATATTTCAGGCTAAGAGCACACCTAAGGGGAATATACTCAGTTTTTCAGAAGCTGCCTGGAAGAGAAAGTTGTTTTGCTCCCATTTTCGTTCCACTTCAGTATTTGGCAAAGTTGCAGAACTGTCCCTTACTTGAGCGCCAAACAACCATCTTTAAAGACTTGATCCAGAGCAAGGTTGTACAACCTGAGAAGAAAAGCTTCTGTAGCAACTAAGACTTAAATGCAGAATTTTTGGCTCAGAAATCACTCATCCAGCATCTAACAAGCCGAAATGCATCCGCATTTGAAGAAGCTGCCAAAAAAAGTACAAAGCTATGACACCAGAATGCTTGGCTATGAAGGCAGGTTAAGCACAGCGCTGTAGCAAGCTTCCTCTCTCCAGCACCATGCTTCAGTGCCATGCTAGTGGCAAGGGCACACTTTGTTACCGCTCCTTCGACTTTGTCCATTCCACTCACGCAGAGACCAGACATTGCAAAGTTGCACTTGCCAACATCTCCCCATCAGAAAATGGACCAAACCCACGATTTCAGAGGACAAAAGCAATTGTGTTAATGTCAACCTGGATTCTAATAGCTAGAAAATGACAGGAAGCGAAGAGCAAACTCAGTGGCTCCATCGCTACCTTCCACTCCGCAAGCTCAGTCATTTGCTGCAACTTGCATTACTGTAATAGGTCTAAAAGTTTAAGAACATTTTGCATTTTAAAGAGCTTTGGAACACTAGCACATCTTTGGAGAAGTCAGTCGCTTCAGGATACACATACTGATGTCATATCTCCTTAAGAAGGTGAAAGCCTCTGCTCTGAAAGAATACAATATCAGTTTTTCCATGGGATATGTCTGTTTCTGCTACTATTCAGAAATGTACTTTGCCTCATGTTTGAGAAATGCTTAAAACCTAGACACCATAAACCAAGTATTCTGTCATTTAGGATTATTTCATAACATTACAATCAAGACTCCTTCCTCTGTTACAAGGCACTGGATGATTCCCCTTGGAAGAATCCCACTGCAGCTGTAGGACATCCAAAGTTGACATACAGTAGATATTGTTTTGATAAACAGTAATTGGGACAAAATGTAGCTGACATGAAAATGAGAACATTTCTGCGCCTTTTAGGCTGCCTTTCTGTATAAGTGTTAATACTGATACCAGAATTGAAGTCATCTCTGGAATCCCATCCACCTCCTCTGGATTCTCGGGGACCTCCTCCCATTCCTAGGAAAAAAGCCACAATTGTGTTCAGGTCTGAAGCTGCGGGAAAGACTGATCAAGGGGATACCAAACCAAAATTTCAGTCCTTCCACATCCAAAGTCATGCTGCTGGAAAAACCTTTCATTTCAGTACTACCCTGTTCCATTGCACAGGAACAAAAGGTCAGCTTAAGTTAATCAAGAGTAAGTGGTCAGAAAAGTTTCTCTAATACACATTAAATGGAAACCTTTAGTGAGTCTAGTTCAATTAAGCTTTAACTTTAAAGCCTGTTTTACACTGGAACAGGAGATCAATGGTCCAAAATAAGTATTTTGTCCACTTGTGCTTACTTAGCTTACTCACTTTTCTTACATCATAATAAAATAGTAGCAGATCAGACTGTTGGGCTTATGATTGTCCTCTGCAAGACACCATACATTATTAAGGGTATTGGTCTCACTTCCTGGCCCAGGAGTGACAACGTGTTCAGCTTTTGGACACAAAGCACATCTATTCCAGACTTTTCAGGAGCGGCAGCAGCTAGGTTAGAAATGTGTACATACATATAAAATTTCTGCTTCCTACATAATCTTCATATTTACTTGCATGCCTTGGCTTAGCATTAGTTAGCACCAGAAATCATAACTACAACCATTACATTTAAGAAGCTATTCAGAAAAAATGTAAGTCACCTCTGTCATCGGGCCCGCCACCTTTTCTGAAGCCAAAGCCACCTTTATCCTGTTTTCTGCCTTCTGCTATGTCCACTCGGAGCGATCGATCACCCAAAAGCTGTGAAATAAAGGAGAGAATCTCTTCAGAATGTACCATATGGGCTGCCAAGAAGTTTGAGACTTGTGCTTATCTTTTTATTTCACAAATTAATTGCAATATACTTACTGCACCATCATATGTAAGAGCTTCCTTGAGTGACTCCACTTCATCAAACTCTACGTAACAAAATCCTAAAAGAAGAACCTCACAAGTTAATACCAGCACTTGAAAAGGCCTCTGTAAGAAGCTAATCTTCCTGCATATCTGCTAGTAGGCTCCCTTCTCTTTCAAACATGAGCTACAGTATGATAAGTGCAAGACACACAACTCAGACACCAAACATCAATGATGAATGCATTTACCTATGCCAACAATGATGGGGACACATCCTGAAATATAACTCTGTATGGGCGCTATGCAAATGCCAAGAAACTTGTCATTTCAGTACCACCCCGTATAGGGACTTATAGGGTTCTCATTACAGATTAGATTTGACCTATACCTTCAGACAGTTATTTAGCTGAACACTGACTTCTGGTTACTAGTATTCTTAAACACGAAACTTAAGTACCTGTTTGACATACTTGATTTTTGTGTGATCACATCTGATTGTGTGTCATCGCATCTTTTAGTGAATCTATTCCTTTTCTAAGACTCTCTGTCATCCGAATTAAGCCTTTTTCCCAAAAGCAGCTTACAAATATACTACCTTTCCACTGGCCAATTCCAATGGAAATTAGATTTGCATCCTCTAAAACAATTATCTGAATGGCTTATCTACTTGCTTTTTCCCCATCTACCAAAAAAAAAAGACAGAGTTGAAGCAAAAGGAGTCCTCTGAACTAAAGGAAGATTGTTTAAGTACTGAACACCTAATGTTACGAATCTTAAGTGGGTCAGACACTTCAGCTTTGTACTAATTCATACAAAAACAAGGTTTGAGAAAATGCTTTTATGGTAGGGCAAATATTGACTCTTGTCACTCAGGTTAGTCTGTATCTTAAGATGATGGAAGTAACAGTGAATCTCATTCAAAGAAGATGTTTATTTGTTAGTGAATGAGAAACCTGCATAAGTTAACATAAAAACCAAACAGAGATCAACAAACTAACTGCACTTTAGAGTAGCAATTGAAATCCCTTATTAAAATGACACTAGAAGTACCTAATTTCCTGCTATTGGTTAGCCATCTACAACCAGAACAACTCTGAACACTCACCTTTAAATTTGTCTGTTTCCTTGTCTCTGACTAGTCGTACACTCCTTACGCTGAGATCCTTGAAGATGGCATCTATGTCTCCTTGAACAGTGTTGAAGGGTAGATTTCCCACATATGCTGTGAAAGGGGGTTCTGTCGGCAGCTCTTTCTGTTTGCGGGAACCAAGGCCGCCCCCACGAGACCTGTTGGAAAAAAGCACACTGTCTCTGGAACTGGACTCCCAACACAGCCAGTAATAGAGTATATAGCACTGCTCAGGTGCTCTTTGACTTCTTGGAAGTAGATTTTTCCACACCTTTGGTTAGTTCTTCCTATCCCTTTGCCTGTACCTGCCACCTCCAATATTGACCAACTCCTTTCTAGTATTACCTGATGCAGTATTTCAGTGGGAAAACAAATGAACAATACGTATAAATACATTACAGTTGAACTCAGTAACAAAGTGATGAATGAGCTTTTTTCTCATCCCACAATCCATTACAAAAGGCAACATAAGGTGATCTCTACTGTCCCCTACTCAAAAACATTACTTCTTGAAACACACATCCTAGAACAGATTTTAAGATTGATATATAGCAATGAAGAAATACTTGTCAGCTTATCCTGAAATTAGAGCTGGATCCAATGCTTTTAACTAAATAGTATATTATCAGCATCCACTCCACAGTCATCTAAATTATTTCAGCAGCATTTATTTCAACAAAAACACCTTCTCTAACTTAATTTCTTGCCATAACTGTCATATCTGGACTGGAATGCTTTGAGTTGAACACATAATAAAAAACTTGGTTAAGCAAGGTATTCCAAGGCAGAGAAACCAATTTCAGTGCTATTCGGATGTTTACTTCTTCCTTTGTGTCTCATGAATTACAGACTGAGGTAAACGAGGTTGTCTTTTCCTATCTTTCCTCTCAGTCTCAGTTAAGGTTATTGACATCAGTTGCTGAAAAACTAGACTGTAACAGCAAAATTCTCTACTGTATTTATGTAACACATCTGTGTGTTGATTTCCTGTACAGCCTAATCTTCTAAAGCTAATTTTGATCTCCTTTACAGAGAGCAAGATTTGTACTGTGGGCACAAGGCAACCTTAAGTTTAACTCCTGGACTTCTAGGCTTCAGGATGCCACTGTCACTCACGGGATGTCACTGTTATGACACCATTTTCCCCACCTAAACAATCTCTGATTTTCACCTGAGACACCTAGCTAATACTCTGCCCATGTTCTCTTCAACATCTTAATTTCACTGGGCTTTGTTCATATCTGATCTGCTTCCCAGAGGGTCACTGTGCATTTAAAAGCATGGTGGAACACAAACTGTACCAAACCAGGATTGGCTAGTGTGACATGGACTAATTAGATTTCTGCAGAATCCTACCTAAAATACAGAAGGTCAAATCATTTTATTATTTCTTTTTATTCTGGCTGGTTACACACAGCCAGAAAATCCATTGGACAAGCAATATACTTGTCAGCCTTTTTTTTTTTTTTCATTCCAGAATAAATGTTTTATTACTTATGAACCAGATAATGCAGAAATCTTGAACAGGATTCCTTAACTCTTCCTAGGTAAGCCTGTCATTTGTGCCTTGTTATGGTAGCAGCTCCATGCAGGAGTCATTTGTCACCCACACTATCAGCATGCTGCTAAATGTACTTGAATCACAACCTACATATCATTAGTGTCCACCCAGGTTCGTATTTTAGCATTTTTTGACAATATTCCTCATATGTCTTTCTCCCAATAAGAGGGCAGAGTCAAAAACACAGTGGAGAACTAAAGCTGCTCTAGTTGGGTGCTCTGGACGTAGAGCAGAATTAGCTTTAGTAACAAGACTAAGTTTTAAGGAGGAACTCCAAGAAAGCTGAGTTGCTCTTCTAAAGGATTCCATAATATGCAGAATCAGTTCCATGCCTTTGTTCTTAATTCTCATCTATGGTCTTACAAACAGCTACTAGAATACCATAATATGTAATTTGCAGCCAAAAAAAAAAAATCTTAGTTTTTATGTTCTTATAGAACATAAAAATTACTTCAGCTGAGTTTAAAAGGAGCATTCGCTCCTTCTACACATCCTCACCAGGTTCCTTGGGCTGCCAGTCATCCAGCTCAGTAAGCTGATTCACCTAGAAACTCACCCTAAAGTTAAATTCTCAGCCAGATCAACAAGGTGATCTGGACAGCTGCAAAGAGCACTCGTGCCAACATAGGAAGGAAAATGAAAGCAAGGGCCTGCACTACAGCTTTCAACAGCAACCTCCACTCAGATCAATTTGAGCTGCTTCTGAAACCACACCCTCAAGTTAGCAATCCCCAAAAGAATTTTTTGTGCTACAGACAAACCTAGTTTCTATCATAGCACACAAGAACTTCACAGAGTGCCTGTGTGGAAATCCATGCCCTATTGTGCAATCCCTACTGATATGAAGGCAGAAAATGAAGTATTCTTTTTGAATTTGATCCATTAAGGCCTCAGTTATCAAATATATAACTATGTATTTGGTATTTTAGCTTCCATTTGAAGAACAGGAAAGGCCAATAACCAGTTTCCAAACTAAGTCTCCTAGAGAATCCAGGTATAGCAACACAAAAAGAAATGTTTCTAAACTTCCCTACAGTTTTTCAACACCGCAACAGTGTGTGAGGGGGAATAAATAAAAAGGCTGACTTCAGCAACCAAACAATGAAATTGAAAGATGATGCTCTCATTTGTAACAAAATAGGACAAAAGTCAACTATAATTAAAAACATCTCTGAACTACGTGAACTGGGTCACACCAAAGTGTTAAATGAATATCTGTTTCCCACTCAGTGCAACTTTTGCTAATTAGGTAATAATTATGTCATCATAATGTGGGAATCTAAAACACAATCATTTGATTTCTTTTTCAGAAAACCAAAGCAGAAAAGTAAAGAGGAAAGCTTGGTTCTAGCAAATGCAGATGCTAATACCCCTATGGTTAGACTTGCTTTTTGGTGGACTGAGTTAAATGACATCATAATGCCATATTGGGGTAAAAGAACAACAAACTATCATTTTGAAGTTACCCTTTTAGAAGGTTAAGTTGCTCTCTCCAGAAAACAAGATCTGTCAAAAGTTTAAAAACAATGAGTATTTTGAAAGCCAATATTTGAGTTTAATCCCCTTTCACTAAGGATTAAAACAATAGCTCAGTATTTATCTTTTTGCACAGCACAGAGACAACAGCTCAAGTGGATTCCAACATTAGTGCTTTACCAGAGGCAACACAAGGCTCAGCAGGATGCAAGTTTTGTTGAGACTCTCCAAGACCACAACTCTTAAATATATACCCAATTTATTCAAGCAATCCAGTACATCTCTACAAGTAAGCATTAGATGCCTTCAACAAAAAGCTTACCCAAGTCTAAAAATTAGAAGACATTTATTAACACTAAATTGGTAAGACACAGGATCCAAAATGCCAGAAGGATAAGGACTAACTCTCCATTTTCACTTATACAGTGCTTCAGCAGATTAATTTTAACTTTTCAGTAAAGTGCCCAGCATTAAACTCAGTGCATAAAGCCACACCTAAATAAACAGCCTACCAGTGAGTCAGGAGTGATAAATACTCCATCTCCTTCAACTTTGAGAAGCTCTACAGATGTTTAGAGAGTTTCAGCCAGGCCTCAGTATGTTTAAGCATAGTTATTTTTTTGGGTCAAGTTTTGGGCACCAAAACACTTACCAAAAGGCTTTTCTAGTAAGCCTTCTGTTATTAAGGTGAGCAGCATGCTTTGCACCTGGAATAAAGCGACTTTTGCATACCATAGTATTATGCTTCAGCTCTTTATCAGCATATTACTAGCACACCAGCAAAATCCCCTGTCTTGTCACACCACAGTCATATTCTGTTGCTCTTCCACCATAACTCTGAAGAGCATGAAGAAGATATATATGAATATATATAACTTATATATGCTAGAACTTGTGGGGCACTACTGTTTTCTTTCTATCACAGTCAAATCCTATGCTCACTCTCCATACAGACCAAAGGTTACGCAAAATGCAACTTCCACAAAAACTATTAGATCTCAACTGGGTTTACACTGTTTTTACAGTCCTAGAGACCCTAAAAGAATGAGTAGGAGTCACTTTTAAGTTAACATGAGATTCTCTAATCAGAACCTTCAAGAAGAACAGCCATGTTTTCATTACACTACATATATTACAAGACTTCATATAAAGCAAAGACCTGTTAAGGTCTGGAATTGTGAATTAGCTGTTAATAACATACTAGTAATGGTGATAAATTAAATGCAAGTAGGAATTGTACTCTAATAGTATCATCCGAGGCTTAAAACTAGAGCTAATTCAGAATAAGTACATTTTGTCACCTGCAAAGGCATCTACTAATCAGCAAGATGCCTTTACTTCACCAAAACAAGGATATGCATCTTGCCTGAGAGAAACTTTAAGTACTCTGCTAAAGAAATCTGAATATGAAAGTAACATTTTAACTTTAAATTTGTTACTTCATAGAAAGTGCCTACATTGACTAGGGCAGACTGAATAGTAGCATCTGAATTTATTACGTGTGTCGAGTGCCACTTTAGGCTGCTGTCAAGGTTATTTGTTACAGAAAAAATAACAGAACTGTAAGTTCTTGTTACACTCCTTAAGATTTATTCACAAAACCAGTTTATAAGTTTATGCCTACTATTTTATTTTAGCACACTCACAAACTTGTATGGCACTGGCCTTAAAAAAAAGCCAATTGCTAACTGCATCTTCCTAACCTGATTTAAGACAAACTTCATAATCGCTGGTTATTGTTTTTGAAGCTCCTCCCCCATATGTACTCTCCAGCAAAGAGACAGAGATGAGACAAGCCTTATTCCTAAGGATCAGGGATTTGGAGTCAGCACCCGGAGCCGCGGATAACGCAGGACGGCGGCTCACAGCCATCCCCGGCCGGAGGCACCACAAAGCCCTCCCGCCCACTCCCCGCTGCAGGCATCACAATGCTGCCCGCTCCCAGGGGCACCTCGCCGTGCCGAGCTCGTCCCGCCCGAACAGGGGCTTCTCGCTTCCCTACAGTCTTTCACAGGAAGCTCCCTCCTCCCATCTCCAGATCTGTCCCTGCAGGAGCTCCTCACGGCCTACCTTGGCGCTGGCCCAGCGCCTCCCTAAATCTCCCCCCCCTCCAGTCGCCTCCGGGCCGGCGGGAACACAGCGACACCCTCCTTCTCCTCCCGCCCCTTCCCGACGCTCCCAAGCCTCCAGGCCCTAAACCTTGCGGCACTCGACCCGCGTAGCCAGGGGACGGCCGCTTCCCCCTCCCGGGACACCGCAATCTCCTCCTCGCCTCACAAAGCATGCCCACCACGGCCAGAGGGAAACGCGCCCCGCCGGCCTAACCCCCGTCCCCTAGAGAAAGGGAGGCGGCGAGGCACGACAGGCCCGAAAGGTTCCGAGAGGCAGCGTCCCCACGTCCCTCTCTGCGCCCGCCCCCCGCCATGCCCGCCCGCCATCTCCACAGGGAAAGGGGCAGGCTAGGCCCTGCGCGGCCGCGCCCCCTCCTCGCCCGGCTGGGGGGGCTCGGGCCGCCACTCCCTCCTTCCCTTCCCGCTCTGGGGGGAGCCCTTAGCGCTCCCCAGGTCCCGGTGCCGTCCGCAGCGCCGCGCTCACCCCCGGCCGCCGCCGAAGCTGCTGTAGGCCCGATCGTCGTAAGGATCAAAATCCGCCATCGCCACCTCAGCCTCCTCCCCGTGCGAGCGTGACAGGACCGCGCCTGCAGGACCCCGCGCCACTTATATACGGCGGAGCCCGGGCCAGGGCTGCCCCTGGCGGTGCCTGTCTCCAGCTCCACTCCCCGCCGGGGCTGTCCCCGCTACTGCCTGTCGGGAAGGCCCGGCGTCTGGGCGCTCCCCCGCCGCCGTCACAGGCGCCGGCCGGGCCGGGCCAGCCTCCGGTACGGGCTGCGGGGTCGGGCCGGGCGGTTATTGTTGACAGGAGCCGAGGCCTCTGGCTTGAAGCGTGCTGTAGTCGGCCCGGTGCGTTTACCTCTGTCCCCAGATCGCCTTGGGGTCGCTGCGGGTAGGATCAGAGGCAGAGGCGGCTGGTGCTGCGGGCATTATGCCTGTTCTCTGCGCTCCTGCGGCTGGCGGGAGAGGAGTCTGGGAGACGGGCAGCAAACGGGCACAATTTTTGCATGACCGCCGGAGAATAACGCTGTATTTTATTGTAAACAAAGACAACAGGCCGATTTGTGGAACTGATTTGTTACCCTTTTCTAGGCCGTTTATTTCAGGCTTTATAATAAAACCGCAAGGCATACAGATTCTCGTATGACAGCCAGTTGTGCCAATACACCTCAGTGTCCCTCTGACCCCGCTGGCTGGAGCACAGGTGATGGGGATGGGAATATGGCACTGAGGGAGCACAGGGCTGAGGAGAAGCCACTGAGATGATGAGAGCCCGGGCTGATGAGGCGTGCCTGGGGCTGAGGAGAAGCCACAGACCTGAGGGAGCCCAGTGCTCAGGAGAAGCTGTGGCACTGAGGCTTACTGAGGGGAGTGCAGGGCTGCTGAGAAACTGTGGCACTGATGAGAAGCCATCATCCTGAGGGAGCATGGGGATGAGGAGAAGCCATGGCGCTGAGGGAGCATGGCCCTGAGGAGAAACCATGGCACTGAGGGGCAGCCACAGCGTGGAAGGATGTGGAGCTCAGGAGAAATCATGGGGCTGAGGGGACAAGGGAGGCCACAGCCCAGTGAGGGTGACAGGCCTGTGGC
>JAHREE010000386.1:377834-446576 GCA_033628505.1 Tringa tobata | reverse complement strand
GGGCTGAGGAGAAGCCACTAGGACGAGGAGAGCCCGCGCTGATGAAGGGTGCCTGGGGCTGAGGAGAAGCCACTAGGACGAGGAGAGCCCGCGCTGATGAAGGGTGCCTGGGGCTGAGGAGAAGCCGCAGACCTGAGGGAGCCCAGTGCTCAGGAGAAGCTGTGGCACTGAGGCTTACTGAGGGGGGTGCAGGGCTGCTGAGAAACTGTGGCACTGATGAGAAGCCATCATCCTGAGGGAGTGTGGGGTGAGGAGAAGCCATGGCGCTGAGGGAGCATGGCCCCGAGGAGAAGCCATGGCACTGAGGGGCAGCCACAGCGTGGAAGGATGTGGAGCTCAGGAGAAATCATGGGGCTGAGGGGACAAGGGAGGCCACAGCCCAGTGAGGGTGACAGGCCTGTGGCACTGAGAAGCTATGACCCTGAGGAAGCACGGGGCTGAGGAGAAGCCATGGCACTGAGGAGAAGCCGTGGCGCTGAAAAGCTGCAGTGCTGAAGGAGCCAGGCGCTGAGGGGNCCATGGCACTGAGGGGCAGCCACAGCGTGGAAGGATGTGGAGCTCAGGAGAAATCATGGGGCTGAGGGGACAAGGGAGGCCACAGCCCAGTGAGGGTGACAGGCCTGTGGCGCTGAGAAGCTACGACCCTGAGGAAGCACGGGGCTGAGGAGAAGCCATGGCACTGAGGAGAAGCCGTGGCGCTGAAAAGCTGCAGTGCTGAAGGAGCCAGGCGCTGAGGGGAGCATGGGGCTGAGGGGAGCCTGAGGCTGAGGAGGGGAATGCAGGGCCGAGCAGCTGTGACCCTGAGGGGAGTGTGGGGCTGAGGAGAAGTCATGGCGCTGAGGAGAGCCCGAGGCCGAGAAGCTGAGGCCCTGAGCTCCGCAGGGCTGAGGAGAAGACGCGGCCCTGAGGAGAAAGTGCAGGGCTGAGGGGACGGGGTAGGCCACAGCGCTGAGGAGAAGCAACGACCCTGAAGGGACGACGGGGCTGAGGGGAAGTCATGGCGCTGAAGAGAAGCCGCGACCCTGAAGGGACGACGGGGCTGAGGGAAGTCATGGCGCTGAGGAGAAACCGCGGGGCTGACAGGACCGTGGCATTGCGGAGAACTCGCGGGGCTGAGGGAACGGAGGTGACCGCAACCTGCCAGCGCTTACGAGCCCGTCCCCGACCGGGCCCCGCTGCCCCGGAAGAGGCGGGCCGGGCGGCGGACGGCGGCAGCCCCACGTGTGGCGGCATGGCGGAGATGGAGGGCACGGGCGCCGGCGTGGTGGCCGACCCCCACGGGGTGCTGCGGCAGGGCCGCGTCTTCCTCGACTTTTTCTGGGACATCGCCAGCCCGGAGCGGGAGGTGCGGCTGGCGCCCACCGAGAACCTTCTGCGGCACCTGCGGGAGGGCAGGAAGGTGAGGTGGGATGGGGCCGGGGCGGCCGGAGGGGCTGCGGGTTGGGGCAGGGGCACGGGCAGGGCTTGCCCTGGGGGGAGCCCGGCAGCCCCGCGGGGTTTCGGAGGAGCATGGGCACCGCCAGAGCTGGAGGTCTGTTTTTCAGGACGATGAGCTGAAGTACGCTCTCAAGCGTCTGGTGGAAGGACTGGGAGCCACCCGCCAGGCCGCCCGCCCTGGCTTCAGCTTGGCCCTGGCTCAGGTCAGTATTTCCCAGAGCGGAGCAGAACGCTCTGCGGCCCCTCACCGACCCCTGTCAGTTCCTGGCGTCCCGCTTTGCTGCTTGTAAGGAGGCTGGAAGGCTCCTCCAGCTTCTCTGGCAGCTTCTGCATGCAGATGGCAGAGAAGGCTCCTGCAGTAAGCATAGGAAAGCTGGGCAGTTTTAAATGGTGTTAGTCTCTTTTAGAAGCACTTACAAAGATATAAGTTCTACCAATATCACAGTCGTGCTGCAGAGTTAAGTCCTTCTTCAGGAACCATCCTTAACTTGCAAATTTGGACCACGTTTTCAAATATACTGCATTTAGAACTGTTGTGATTTCTTAAAATCAAATTCCTCCTGGTGTTGGGCTGTTTTTGTGGGAGATCAGAAAAGGCAACCCTTTAATGCACACTTCAAAGTTTGGGGTTTTTTGTTTTTTGTCTCTTTGCTGTTTGGGTCTATAACACAGCAAAGAGTCCCAGCAATTAGCATCACCAGTGAGATCTGACCTCATCTCGCCTCGGAAGCTGATAATGTAGAAAAGCCTGTATTCTTCCCACTTATATAAGGCTTTGCCTGATGAAGTTTCATTGCTTCTGTTATAGGGTTGTGCATTTGCAGCAAAATGTTCTCATTAATAAACCTGCTAAGCCATGTACAGGTTAAAACAAAAAAAAAGAGTGCCAGCAGGTATATTTATGTCTACTCTAGTTCCTATTCTGACACATCTAGTGCTCTAGTTGTCTCTATTCTGGCCTAATAAAGCAGCACATCTGCTGCTATGCTGAACAACTGTTCAGCTCTCTTTTGGCTGAACTCGATAAAACTTCATAAAATGGAAGAACTGCAAACTGAGCTATTCCATCTATCTCCTCAGGTTTTACAGGCTTTTGAGGAAATCCCACTGTGCAGTGTCCTGGAACAGATAAAAGAAAAACACAGTCTGGAAAAGGGGAAAAAGGTGAGTCGGCTTATAGCAGCGATAGCCAACAGCTAGTTTAAATAAACCATTCTGTCTTTGAAGGCTTGGTGCCTGTACAGTATAGTTTTGGGTTTCTTGCTAAGGCAAATGACCATAATGAAATAATGGAAATGTTTGTAAAAAATGGAAGTGGATGACATTGTCATCTGGCCCTGTTTTAGCTGAGATTTGTCTGTGTGACAGAAAGATAATCCAGGATGGTTCTTGAACATCATGCAAGGGGTTGCTTTTCAGTTTGTTATCTTCATAAGTCACGGTGTTCAGGAGTAGATCTTCCAGCAATCTTGTTCCACTGATCAGAGCTATAGCTGAACATGACATCTAACCGCTCGGTGGGGTGGATTTTTAACTGTCTTTTTTTTTCTCCCTTTTCAGAAACTTGTGAAAAATGCTGCTTTTGGAAACTTTTTTGGCATTATGGCTTTGTTTCAATCTGGCCGGCTTATTAAGGTAACATTACCATTGTTATGTTGTTTGTCATTACTGGTTCTAGGGCTGTCTAAAGTGAAGAGAGGATCTAGAGAGAAAGGCTGGGTCGTTGGCTAGTGGATGAGATGGCACTTGAAGCATCAAGTTTGGTTCATTTCTTTTGCATTATCCTTAAGCTTTTTGTGCCTTTCCTATTTAGAACGTAGGAACTCTGTCAGATAGTACAGGAGGTTCCTACCTCTCCTGGAAGGAAGGGGTCTCTTGTCATATACAGCCAGAGAACACTGTTTTGGGGAAAGCTGAGTGGCCTCTCAGGAAGGAGTTGTGTAGATTTCTTACTACAAGTAGACTTAAGACTCAAGAATGGATTGTTACCTGAGCCTTCAGCGTAATCTTTGATATATGTCCTCTGTTTTTGGCTTATCTTTCCTTTCTAGGACCGGAAAGCTCTGCTGGAGAGCATCCAGCTTCTGCAGCAGCTGGTACATCACCAAACACACCTCAGAGATCTCCCTCGCAAAACTCTTATTGACATCATCTCTGAGGTATGGCCACAGCACGTCGTGGGTGGGAGGAGGGAGGACGTTGCTTTGGGGACTGCTTTTTCCTTAGTTTGCTCATAGTTAAAAGGGGATGTATGTGGAAGAGTTGAGTTTAAACTGTGGGAGCCGTTTTCTATATTGTCTATGGGCAGATGCTTTTATTCAGGGAAGGATGCTCTGGTTTAACTTAGTCTGATTTTATCATGGATAAATCCATAGTCTGTTTTTTTTCCCAGTTGACTTTCTTGGGTGGTACATTAGACCCTTTGCTCTTTTGGATAGAAGTATGCTGAAGACTCTGGACAGCAAATGTTCTTTTTTATGCTCCGAGACTGGGCCTAAGGTTGAATTTTGGGCTGTTGGGAGGGAAAGGATGTAGGGATGTGGAGTAAAGGAACTCTTGAGTGTGTGTTAAAGGAAGAGAATTCATTTATTTCCTTTTTCTTTGGTGGATATTGTTTGTAGATGTGAAGACTAACAGCATTAAATCAAAATTAAGTAATGTTTTATATGAAAGTGTTCTGGGTCATTTAATCTTGATGTTAGGTTTAAATGTATTTTGAATCCAGTCTTTAAAAAATACAAATTAAAGTAGTTTTGGTGTGTTCCATATTTTACTGATGAAAGTATTGCTAAAACTATTGAACACAGTTGTTTACCAGCAAATCCTATTGAAACAAGTAACTTCTTTTTGGGAAATGTAATTAAAAGCTAATACAAGAGTGTTTCTTCCTCCCTGGGCTGAACGGTTGTACAGACAGGAGCAGTTGGACAGCAAGAGAACAACTACAGGTGGAGTAGGTTGACCAGAATTGCTGTCTGATGACAACATATCATTCTGCTGCACCTGGGGACTATATGGCAGTACTGGACACATCCATTATTTATTTTTGCCATAAAGATTATATCTAAAGTTTTGAGAACACTGCAAACTTTTACTAAAATGCCCGACAATGCAGATATTATTAATATACAAGCAAGTTTAATATACAAGCAAGTTACACAGCAAGTTAGTAAAATATCCTCAGATGTTTCTCATATGCTCTCACCTTCATTCCTCTCTAGGTTCCTGAAACTGTGTTTGAGGAAGTCCTGTTTGACATCTTGAAAAGTGACCTTGCTTCAGCCTTCACATCTCCAGATAACCTGCACCTTTTGCTCGTGGGCATGCAGAAGTTCCCTGGTGTTCTGAAACCTCGAAATCTGAAGAAGCTGTTTGGCTCATCTACTGTTGTAAATGAGGAAAATATTCCCAGGTAAGTTCTTAAATAAGGAGTGTTAAATGCAATGTTCTTGGTCTCTTAGCTAGCAGTGAAAGAAATGTGGCTTTCATTCTGATACCTCCCTGTATTTGCGACTGCAGGTGCTGTTAAGGGTTAGGCACTAATTGTTACGCAGGTTCCCAAATTATAGTGCTCTCATTTCTCCCAAGAGGCACAGCCTGCAGTGCTCAGGAAATGTTGTGTGTCCTTCAGCAGGATGAATTTAGTCTTCAGCAGTCCCCTTCCAGGCCAGATCTCTTGCATTATTTTCTTCTTCTAGACTTGTAGAGCTTCTGCAAAGTGTTGCCAAGTCTGAGAAGAAGGACAAGAAATTGCCCGGTGTAGCATTTGATTTGCTGCAAGTTTCACTGAAAGAAGGTGCCTTTGAACTGTTCTGGAAAGAAGGTGTAGAGGATGGGCTATTGAAGGAGAAATCGGGACCTACGAGGTTTGTCTTAACATACGTGGTTTGTTGTTTTCCATATTACCCTTTTTCTTGTCCCAGTCTTTTTGCTCCCGCCCTGGGAGCAGAAATGGTTTCTCATGGACATATGGTTTCTCATGAACAGTGTAAGGACTCTTGCTTTTGGTTATTTAGGTATTAACGAGAAACTATTAGGATGCTAAATCTAGGAGTTAGTAAGATTTCTCTTAGAATTGTGATATATAACAAATTTGGGGTTAAATTTAACTAGGACAGCACATAAAGGTGATGCACCTCATTGGGTATAGAGGTGTCTTAAATCTATTGCAGTTGAGTCTTGTTTTACTTGGCTTGGTTAAGTCTGAAAATACCCTTTGTATGCTCAACAGTGTTGCTTTTTTAGCCTGATTTCCTGCAGAAATGAGGCTGGTGCTGTCTATCTAATAACTTCTGAGACCATAGGGGAATTCTGATCAAATTTGACAACAAGTTGCTGTCAAAACTAAGCAAATTTGCATAGTCAAAACCTAAGTAAGTTTTTATTAGGCTCATGGATATAAATATCTGGGGAGAAGAAATCCAGAAAGTAGATCAAGGAAGGAACTGCTGGTGAGGATTCTAGACAGCAGAGGATCTGCTACGGGGAGAGATCTTAGCAGCTATCCCAGACAGAGGAAATGCTTTGGGCAGTAAGATTTTTGAACACAGGATCCATGAATTTTAGATTTCTGCCTTCCTGTGTGCTCCATGTCACCTGCCCCACCACTTCTTCTCTGTCTTACCCTTTCGTGTGGCTTTTCTGCTGTGCCTCCACCTGAGGGAATCTTCTTTGTTTCCACTCAGTCACATGTGCTACCGGTTGCTGGGCAGTGCTCTCCCCTTGTTATCTCTGGATCAGCTACAGGTGGTTCTCAAAGGGAAGGTGATGCAGCACTATGGAGAACACATGGTAACGACTCAGGTGGGTCTTCTGAAAGTACTCCTGCTCAGGGCTAAAGACCCCCTCCTGAGCAGAAATCCTCTCCACCCCCTTTACTAGTTTCACATTGTATTTTATTAAAAAGTAATTTTAGACCTCGGACTCTTCCTAAAAGTAAGGTGGTTATACAACCACTGGTTGCAGTGGGCTGAGTATAAACTGTGTTTAATCATCATTGCCTATTTCTGTGTTTTCATTCAGACTTATATTAAGGGTTTTGAAATTGTTCAGCACTGACCCACCTGCTTTCACTGATGTTGCTGAGAAAGTTCTAACGATGGGGGAAGCAGAGGAAGGGCAGCCCTCAGCATATTGACAATGTCATATGTCATCCTTTAACAGTCCTTTTGATTTGTGTGTCCAGAAACTCCTTTTTGTCTGTCATTGTGCTGGGTGTTGCATGAACATTTGAAGGCAAAGACAAAAAGGGACAATTCATGCGTTTCTCTATGTTAATGCTTTTTTCAATAAGAACATCTGAGGTTTAAGCACAAATTTTATTTGGGAATTGGATTTTGGAACTCCTCTTTCTCCTTCCCTCCTGGGAAGCCAGAAAACACAGCCCTGCAATAAAGGGAAGAAGAATAAAAGGGGAATACTGATAAAAAAAGGCTTTGGCTTGTTTTTTTTGTGGCAACGTAATCCTAAACTCCTCATGTGGGCCCCAAAATCATTGCCCTCTCTTGGGAGGAATAGGGCTTTGCAGTCTTTCTGGTCTGGTATCAAAGCAGCAATAGATGTGCATGTTTGCTCTGAAAATAACACTTGCCATGGTGCCTCCCTGTATGGACCAGCTTTCTCCAGGGTTTATCCAGTGACGAAGTTTTTTCCTGTTTCTTGCTTTTTATGCTTGTTGCACAGTGAATTTGGCTGTGTTCTTCCATATGCATCAAAAAAAATTAATTTAATTCCTGTCTGAAACATACAAATCCACTGAAGACAAAGATTGACTAAATGGAAAGAGAAACCCCTAATATTGTTGATAAAGAGGAAGTAGAGAAAATCTTAGTTTGAATTTGTTGTTGGTTTTGTGGGTTTGTTTTGTTCCTTGACCCCAGTTATTTGTTTTGGAAAGCAAATACTGTTACCTGTGCCTTCTTACGGGGTTCCAGTTATTGTTGGAGATGGAATGAGACAAAGCTTGAGTCTGATATTTACTGACAGTTGCCTTCCTGAATCCACTTTTTTCAACAGGGGAGCCAGTGTTTTTGCTTTTGATTTGCTTTTGTTGAGAGATGATTGATGAAACCCCTGTTGTGAGTTATTAGTTTAATTACAGCAATCTCTCGTGGAGTTTTTCTCCCAGCTTTCATACTGATGCACAAGTGTTAAGTTGTCCAACAGTGGAAGCGGGAACTTGCTAAGTTGTATTTCATGTGAGTTTTCTTGCAGGGTATTTATGTTATAATTGGATGGATTTGTAGTTAATTAGGAATTCATAGCCCCCCTAGACTTTCGTTACTGTTTCTGCTTCTGTCAGGTCACTGTATTGATCGTGGCGCTATACCAAAAAAGTTGTTTTATTAATTTACTAAAGTTGCATTGCATTTTTGGGATGAAGCTGCAGCTTGCCCTCTTAGAGGTTTCTCTGGTTACGCTTTTGTTTTTTTCTGGAACAAATGAGTAGGATCGAACACTGAGGGCTATGAAAAGACATAAGGAAATGGAATGTGCAGTGAGATGGGACGTGTCCTGGTGTATGTTTTGTGGATCAGTGGCAGGATTGAGAATAGGACAAAACAACAACACCGGAGGGTATGGTTTCTAGGTTAAACATGTCAACTCCCCCACCTTTCAGGATGCCTCAACACTTCTGAGACACCAGGGAGAGGAGGTGGGATTTGTTCTACCCACTGCAGGTCAGGAGGCTTCGGAGCTGCTAGATGAGACTGGAATTGATGTGGGGGAGTTTCCAAATCAAGGGAAAGTCTAAGGCAGGTGATGTGAGAAACACCATGGGCTTTTACCCAGAATAAGAGCTGATCAGCTTCGGAGCTTAGCTGCACTGGCCAGCATGCGGTCCAGCCTGCTGAAGCTTGGCTGTTTGGGAAAGTCCAAATTAAAGTGTTGAAGCTGGTACATGATGGGTTTCTGTGGTTCCTTACGGTGGTTGCTCGTATATGAGGTGAAATTGATGACCTGACCTCATGACAAATGTGACTTAATTTACTCACCACAGTCAAATCTGTAGAGTGATTTGTTCTCATAAAGACACTTGGACTCAGTGTGAGGTTCCTAACTTGCTTCTTTGTCCGTGTTTTTCAGCTTCCAGAGCGATTTAAGTTTGGTCCAGACATGGAAGCATATATAGATGAATTTCTGAACGGCTGTGATGACCCGGAGAAGCAGCTGGCAGTGATAATTGGCTTCTCTACTCTCACCAACCAAGGCAATCCAGTGTTTTCCAGCTCTTCCAAGGTAGTCAGACACCTGCACCCTGTGGCATTGCAAAAATACGTTGACTGGCTCAAAGACATGTTCCTCGGGCCAGACTTGGACTGTTGTTTAGACTTCTCAAGTAACCGACAAAAGCACAACTGGGAAAATGTAAACATGTGAGTGTATAGATGATGCACCTTCCTCTTCTCTTCCTGTTTTGTGGTTGGAGTAGCTACCTGTGGGAAGTCTGGTTTGCACCGCCAACGTTTGCTGGTTCTCTTGCCATGAGTTGACAATTGTCATCTATTCTGTTTCCTCTGTCCCAGAAGCTTTAGCCCCAGCATCTGACTCCTTTGCTGGACAAAATTCAGTTCTGCAAATAGAAACAAACATGGTGAGAACCAGCCAGCCTGACCAAAGCAGACTGGATGACCAAAGAAGCCTTTTCTCTTGTTTTTCTAGCCCTGACAACTCCTTTGGCAAAGATCTCCAGTGGCTTCCTTTTTCACTACAGCCTCTCAGGTCTTTGTAGGAATGTGCATCCCTTTTATCTGACTATTAAACTGGCCTGAGTGCTCTAGTCTCCTTGGCCCAGAGCAAAGCACCCACTTTCGTGTTTCAAGAGTAGTCTGTAAATACGTATGTCCTTGAGAGGCATTTGTAGCAATTTCTAGCTGGAAAAGCTTCCCAAGAGAAAATTGTATCCTCCTTGGTGCTGCTGCTCACTGAATAGCCACAGCTTGGTGCTGTGTGTACTGGGTTACTTGTGGAGGCCTCTTCCAAGGAAGATGTAAGCTCTTAAAACAGTGTATGTGTTACTTGTGCACCTATAACCTCACTGTACTGACTGCTGCAATTTTTGAAGTGCTTTTTGCTAAACTACAAGTACTTCAGTGGGGTAAATAGACTGTCTTCTGTGTAGTAAAAAGCAAATTTGTGAAAATTTTATCTCTTCTTATGTACCTGTTGCTTTCTTACTACGTAACTTTGCCATCATTAGTGTAGAGCCTACAAATATCCAAAAGTCACCTCTTGCTGCAGTGGATTGTGTGGTTTGTGTTTATTTTGGGGTAGTGGCCAAACTATTGATTTTGTCCTTTTCCTTATTGAAAGAGAACACCTTAGGATTACTCGATTAAGAAAATGGATCATGCACCGACTTTCTACCATCATTGAAAGTTCATCGAAAAAAGAAGAGAGCCTCGTGATGGACATTTCCAGGTGAGAATGATTGAAAGACTTAGTGCCACATGTGCTTGGAATAATTCTGTTTAGCTCTGTAGCGGTGTTCAAAGTAAGCTGTGACACAGTAGTGGAAATATTCCATAATATAAGTAGTTCAGGGGACTAGTTTCCGTTTTCAAAATACTGCCTTCAAACTTGGAAAAACTCTTGTGATAAGTAGTTCAGGTACTTAAAATCACCTTAGTCCCATTTGTTTTCAGTAAATTTTAGGTTCCTAGGTACCTAGACTGCTGGAAGATACTACTTGTAATCTTTGCATCAGATCTTAATAGGTATTTATCTGTCCATTTAAAAGTCTTGGAGAATATGACCCAAAACTGACAGTCTTGAGTATTGTATTGTGTGGCATCAAGTGTTGACGCTTCACTTTTGTGAAATCCTGAGCATCCTTGAGGAAAGGGTCATCTATTTATAAACAGTGACTTTTTCTCAGTGCATGGACGTCCTTGAATAAAAATGTTGTTAATATCTGGTGCTATTTGGCTCGCACATATGGGCTGGTTTTGCTTTGTTATGACCAAGCTGGCTCTTAATTTTGTCCTTGTTTCTGTTCATTGTAGGTTTTGCTTGTTCCATGCTTTCTTTGAGGCTAAGAAGAAGACTGCCCAAATATGTGAGGCAAGAGTCCTTCCAGCAGAGCCCCTAGATGAACAGTTTCATTCAATGGTAGAAAACTACTTCTTTGGGTAAGGATTTTGCTTGCATGCTTTAAACTTGGAAATTCTTTTTTTCCTGAGGATAAGATCAGCCTACAAATGGCAGGGCAAGAGGTTTGGGATTGTGAGTTGCTCTCAGAGCATTTGTTTGACTCCAGGACTAGGGAATGGCTTTTTTAAAGGAGATCCTAGATGAATTTCCCAAAGATCCTTAAGTTTTGTCCAATAAAAACATAATTTTGCGTGGCAAACCTGCTGAATATGTGTGTGATGATCAGGTAGGTGTAGAGCTGAGCTCAGACTGCTTCTTTTCATAAGATTTCCGTTGCCTCTGTTGCAAGCCAGAAGTGGAAGTACCCAAGAGAGAGGTGGTGGGTTGTGTGGGTTGCTGTTGTCTTTCTGTCTGCTCTGCATGTGAGCTGCTGATGGCTCCGTGGTCCTCCCTGTACTGAGGGAGGTGGAATAACAGATGCTTTTAGGTGTTTGCCAAAGCTGGTGCTCCAGCCTCAGGAGAGGGAAAGTAGAGGACGTGGTGGGACACAGAATGAGAAATGACTGAGGATAATAGTCAGTGTCCTTGGGGGCACCAGATGTGCTTGGGGACAACAATACAATGAGCTATACATTACAATGAGCTTGGATACAGGCATGAGTTGAAACTTATGCCCTGTGAATCTGGGTTGCAATGAGTGACCAGAACTCTGGGATGAGAGTGCTCTACTGGTGGGTGTTATTTTGGAAAGTGTGAGAAGGTCTTCTGGTTCCTCTGACAGTAACGTGCTGGCTGTTTTTTCTCTGCAGATTACTTCAGACTTTAAACACCTTGACTGTTTTGGGGGATACAGCAAAGGCTGTAGCCTTGAGGGAGAAGCACATCCATGGTGTGACTGCAGATGGGAAGCTGTGGATCTTTCTCCTTGTTGAATATGCCAACAAGCTCCTCTCCAGTGAGCATGTCAAAGCTGTGAAGCCTTTAACCAAGGGGCAGAGGGACGCCTGGGAGAGGTGAGATTTGGCCAATAAAAGAGCAGTTGTATTCTTTTGTCCTCCTGCTGTTGTTCTGGCCACTATAGCAGAGCCATTTCTCAGCAGTGGCAGTACTATTTCTTCCCTTTGAGGATCCTGCACTTGGCGGTGGGTTTCAGGATGCCTTTCTCTCTCTCATCACCTCATTCCTTTCTTCCTGTTCCTTCTGTGTGTTAAGTATGTGTAGGTGACAATGTCCTTTTCTGGTTTTGCTCATAATCCTTCTCCCAAACATGATTTTAACTCTGCTGATCTTTTCCCCTAATAATTCCCGTGCTAATTTCTTAGTCATTCTTTTCTGGATCTCTTTTCTGAGCTTGATTTCCTGTAAAGATCTATGCCTTGGCTGTAGTATTAGGAATCTCACCTGTGCCCAAGTGCAGAGGTTTTTATAAGCCACACAAGGTGAGATGCTGTTGTTGGTTTACGATTTTATACTATATGTATGTCCAAGTTCAATAAATTAAATGCTAAGTACAGAAAATAGTACTGTGGATTTGGTCATGTTTTTAGTCTGGTCATAAGAGAGGATTTGCTGTTGTAATTGTGAAAGACTGAGAAGGATTTCTTTCTCCAGAACCCTTGAGTCTGTGAGGAATCTGCAGAAGAAAGAAAATAAGTCAGACAGTGCCAAAATCGTTGCGTTCCAGCAACTTCTGCTTTTAATGGCCGTTCATCTTTTCAAGGTAAGACCTCTGAAGCATATTTGAGTGGTGTAAAATGGGCTGGTAGCTGGGCTTTCTTAACACTGAGCTGTAGAGTTTCTTTGTATTCAGAGATTGAACCTTTCACAGCCTCTGGCTGCTATAAATGAGCAATTGGCAGCTAATAAACCGTCATTCTTACGCTGACTGTAGGCAGCTTACAAGGTCAAAGTTTGGCTTGAGCATTGGTTTTGCCTTTGCTTTGCTGTTGAGTGGGGCAATTTTTACTTAGATTCATATTTTTGTGCAAAGTGGTTTTAGTAGCTGATTTTAATATCTGTACCTATTTAGAGAGGTACTTAGATTTGGGATATGTTCCTTCTGTTGCTGTTGGTAGTGGGGAATACAGAGATGGTGTTTACTGTCTGCTTGTGATCAAACAGAATCCATCTGAAACAATGGATGTTCTGAGCGACCTTCTGAAATGCACAGAGAGGGCATTCAGCAAAGAACCTAAGAAGAAAAAGGCTGGTGAGTCCTTCCTGCAGAAAAAAATGGAGTGAATTTGTTCCCTGTCTCTCAAAAGACAGAAGACTGTCAAAAGACAGTTCTGCGTTAGTGAAGCACTCTTGACTGCATTGGTTTTGGCGTGATGCACTTATCCCCAGGAGAATCCCCTCTCCTCCATTCTCTTTCCTTGTCTTTCTAAATCTCTTGCCTGTTGCTCCCACTCTCTCTCCGCATCCTCAGTGGGTTGTGTTCCTCTCTGCCTGTTAAAGGGTAGGTGGGCTTCAGAGCTGGCCATTGTTCAGATGAGCAGCGTCCAAGGGAGTTCACTCTCCTTGAGTCCTTGTTCTGTGCTGGCCAAGAGCTTGCCTGAAGTGGTGGTATCTCTCTGCCAAGGCAAACCTGTGGGCTCTCCCAGCATCTGGCAAACCTGAAACTTGCTACTTTCAGAGCTTGAGGTCGGAGCAAACTAAATGTGTCTGTGTGTAGACACAGCCTGTTTGCTCACTTAGGCTAGTCCTTGTTTGCATCTGCGGAGCTAGGTTGTAACTCAATCAGGAAAGAACCTGGCTTGGTTTTTTGACTTTCTGTCTAACTATGGTCTTGTTGTTCTCTTTAAATATCTGTGTAAATTTGAGGGTACTGTGAAAATAAAAGCTGTAATTTTATGATGTCTTGGTTGTATGTAGATCAGGATTCCCAGACTTCTGCACTAATGGACCAGTTTGAAATGTCAGCACTTCTCATGGGCTGCCATGACTCCTGATTTTGTTGAAAACACTAAAATGTGTATACTTTTGCTGACTAGCTGCTGATTGCTTTCATGTGGCCAAGTCGGTGTTGCGTGATTTGCAGAACTGCTAATCTAAGTAATGATTTAATGAATCATAGGTTTTGTTACCTGGTAATGCTTTCCAGTGCCCTACTGACAATTTCAGCCATGTTTCTCCCTATGGTTAGTAGCTTTCCAATACAGCTACAATCTTTAGCTTCACACTCAATTATTTCTGGTCTGTGTTGCTGAATGAGTACGTCTAATAGTCAGGTAGAAGGACTGTCATCTTTTCCTTGGTGAATTTTTCTGCAGTCTGTTATGGATGTGCCAGTGCAGTGTTTTTACCTCTTCCTGTCATTGTTTGTTCCCATGCAGATGATGCAGAGCCAGGATGGGTTGAGGTGATGGTGGAAATCCTTCTCTCCCTCCTTGCCCAGCCCAGTTTACTCATACGTCGGATTTCCAGGAGTGTGTTTGTACGAATATGCCCTAATCTGAACAAGAGGAGCTTGCAGCTGATCCTGGATGTAAGTAACTAGTAGGGCATTGTGCTCTTCACCTGTCTTCTCCTTAACAGATATACAAGCATGTCTCCATTTTGGAAATAAATAAAAGCCTCCTTGATTTAGAAAATGTCTCATAATGTATGCTACTGAATTTTAAATGTAGCTTACAGACATGTGTTTTTGTTTGTTTCGGGTTTTTTTTTGTTTGTGTGGTTGGTTGGTTTTTTTCAATGGGAACCTGAGATCTGCTAACTTTAAGCTGTATTCTTTGGTAGTTTTAGGCTGAAGAAATTCCTGGGTCAGTTCATATAGCTGGTAGATTTTATATGTGAATATAAATGGTAACAACTTCTTTTTCCTAGAAAGGCTAAACATAGAGGTGCTAAAAGTAAGTGACACTGCTAATCTGAATTAGTCATGCCACTGGGTAAGGTGGTGTCTTCTGGGAGAGTTAAATGTTGGTTGCAAAGATGAGCTGTCAGGTACTATACATGATGAACCTAATGCTTCATTTGTAACAAATCAAAATGTGTGATGTCACCAGTCTCTTCAGTTTTCTCCACCTTTTTTGTTTCTTTTGGAAAGAACTTAGTGTATTAACAAACATGACATTATAAGCCAGAAAGCTGAATGCCTGCCCTTACTCTTTCGTTATTCCACTGGCTTACTGTGCTGAAAGTCCTGTCTGTTACACACAATAAATGCATCAAAACAAAATGCTGAAAAAACAGAAATCTCTCTTTTTTGCAGGTTCTTGACCCATACCAGGAGCAAAATGAAGAAAGTGCTGTTGTTGTGATGGAAGAATCGAACAAAAAGATGAAACCTACACAGGATGTGGTAATTGATATGCCATTGCCAGTGACAAATACTCTTCAAACCTTTACTTTTTAAAAATAATGTTTCTCCTGATGTGTGGTAATAGACGTAATTGCATTTCTCTGTTGAGTAAAATGGCTATTAAGATTTATTTTAAAAGTGCAACACACAGAGGGCCTGTTGGAAGCGCATGTTTGTTAGTCTCTTGGTCTTGAAGGAAAATGCTGTTGTTGGTCTGGCTGTTTGAATAGATGACTTCTCGAGAGAAATGACTGCATCCTGAAATTGGCACTGCCCTCTTTTCTTTGCAGCCACAGACTGGATCTTGGGTTTTAAGAACTGCAGAGATTCAAGTCACAGAGCATTACAAGCATTAGCAGAAAGGAGAGTCAGATTGGAGCTGTTATTTCAGATGTTCCTTAGAAGCTTCTTTTTGATACTCTAATATGACAGAAAAGTCTGTATTATGTTTTGCTTTTAGCTTTTGGGAAGATCTGGTGTCTCGTTATCTGAGGTGTCTTTACTTGAATCTGAGGGCTGGAAGCAGTGGGGTGAGGGGAGGCCTGAGTATTTATTTGTGAACACATGAGAATTGAGTAGAACTTGAAGAACAGTGGGGTCAGGAGATGAACTTCTCTTCCTCAGGATGAAGAAGGAAGTGAGGACTCAGATGAAGACGACTCTGAGGAGGAGAATGACAGTGGAGATGAGGAAAAGAATGAAGAAGTAGATGATGATTTTCGCAGTCAGCTGATGAATGTTCTCCAAGCAGGGAATGCATTGGTATGTTTTCACTGCCTACCTTGATACAGATACCAGGAGGTTTGGGGTGGTGCAAGATTATCTAATACCCACAAACTGTGGGAGCCCATGCAGGCTCTTTCTAGGACATTTGAAGCAGGAGGTCAGGATCATCAAAGCCAGCTGTGGGAATAAGTCATTTGTTCTTTTATTTATTGTTAATGTGTCTTGAGTGCTTTAGCTTCTCCAGTCTAGCCTGATACAGCTGCCTGTAATAAAACAAGATTGATGTGAACTAAAGCACTGAGGTACTGTTACATGGTGCCTGTACTGACTGGCCTGTGTGGGAGTGTGATCTCTGTGGGCTGCCCTAGCAGAGTTGGAGTGTGGTTTAATGATTCCTATAAAGGCTACAGACACAGCAACATATTAACCTCTTTACTGAAGAAGCAGCAGCCCAGAGGGAGTGAGTGTCAAAACCTCAGCCTTTTCCGTCTCTTGATCCTCTATCTCTACGTGTTAGTAATGTGCAGCCAGGATTACCTGATATGAGCTAGATTTCTCATGGGGCTGAGCATCTTTTTTTCCCTCCCCTATAGCTACATCCTTACTGTGAGTCTGATCTTGGCTGTGGTTCTCTTCCCCACTACCTTGTTGAAGTATGTGAGATGACATGTTGTCTTTGCATTCTAAAAACAAAAGGGAGGAGATGACAGTGATGAAGAGCTGGATGATGAAGCTATGATGGCTCTTGACAAGAACATCTCAGCCCTTTTTGCTGAGCAGCAGAAACGGATCCAGGCAAAGAAGGATGAGAAAGACAGGATACGGAAAGAAACTATCCTACGGAGGGATTTCAAGATTAAGGTGGGAGATAAGTCTTTGGTGTGAAGACCTCTGGATTACCAGCATGTTAGCCTACCAGCATGTTAGTTAGTTGTAGCCTACTGCATGCCACGAGCTACGTAACACTGAAGAGCTTTGACATTCATGTATGTCATAAGCACCTGGAGATTGAGTCTGGATTATTCTAGCTTTGTACAGCACCTGGTACAGCAATATCATGGTCAGTGCCTGCGGCTTCACAGGCCTACTTCAAAACAAAAAAAACAGGACTATACTTTCAAAAAGGGAACTGTGCTTTCCATTTGCTGATCTGAAATGCTTCAATTTATTAGATTGTTCCTCACACCTACCCAAAGGTTTTTTGTAAACTGGACAAGCTTGATGTGCCTTAATGTGACATGCATAAAATCCCAATGGTAATTTTGCAGTGTATGGTGGGTTTTTTTCGGTTTGATATGCTAGTAAAATCAGGAGATTATGATTAACACCCTATTCTGGTTTGGGGTAGAACAGAACTGATTTTCTTTTTGGTAATTTTACTTTTCAGTAAAACCACAAATCGGTGATTTGTGACTGTAATACTGACTTCAGGCCACCTGGTGTCAGCATGGACTGTCCAGGGACAGCTCCAGCCACTTGGGTATAGAAATGTCTAGTGTCAGATTAGCCAAAATGAAAGCGGAACGGTGTTGTGACTCATTGGCTTTACTGCATTTTCATTCTGATGCTGTACTCTAAGAGGCTGATTTTATGCTAATGCACTGTCTGGAAGTCAAGGGGGGCTTGCAGAGGTGAGAGCTATCAGTCACTGGTGCTAACAGAGATCTGTGCCAAGTCACCACAAATCTGGCCCAGGTAGCAGTGATTCTTACAATTACTGTTTCTAAATAGTGTCACTGCACAAAATAGGCTAAAGCTGACAGTTAGCCTTTAATTTTCAGTTTCAAATTTTTAATTTTCTTTGTCTCATGCCCTAGCAGTACAAATGATGGCAAAAGGTGTACAGATCTCAGCTGTAAATAGTTTTCTTCAGCCCTCTCCAGCTGCTGTGTAGCCCACTCCAGTCTGAAGGTGCTGTTCTGGGCAGATCCATCATGTTTACCTGTCTGCATTAATTCTCACATCAATACCTCTGTGTTTGCAGGTGCTGGATCTGATTGAAGCGTTCCTGACTAAGCAATCAGAGAACCCCTTGGTGTTTGATATCATTGAGCCCTTGCTTCACGTCATTGAACAATGCATGAGCTCAGACTCTGGCAAGCAGGAGGTTGACTTCCTCCAGAAAACAGCCAATATCTTCAGGTAAGTGTCCTTAGTCCTCCAGATAATAGTCAGTGGCTTTTGATAGACATCAGTGGTGCTGGTTGAATCCCAAAAGTTGGTCTTTCTAAGACTGAAGACAATTGCTGTGCTTACAGATTGTGTAGAGTTAGATTACCAGCACCACATATGAACACAATGCTTAGTCATAAGCTGCAAGAAAAAAAAATAGGATTTGGGTTTTCTAGTCTAAGGAATTTCAAGTGTCAAACCTGTTTGCAGGTGAAGACCTTAACAAACTGTGGTATTGCAGGCATGGTGCCGTGTCACCAAATATCTCCACAGGCCTCTGACTTCTGAGTCAGGGCATGTAACAGCTCCTTGGGCTTACAGGGTTGCTGCTGTGGCTGGAATGAAACTCCCAACAAGTTATTGCTGAGACAGGCAGAGTGCAAGTTCTCTGCTCATGGCCAGAAGTGAGGCATGATACAGACACAGACATAATATGTGATGTGGGGTGTGATGTGTCTTCTGTACACCACTCCCTGATGTCCTCAGCACTGCTCTGAAGCATTTTCAGTGCTGCTCAGTGCCCCCTGTTGAGAAGCCTGCAGAAACAGGCTTTGAGGCAGCCAGTCCCCTTTGTGGGAGCTCTGCAGAAAAGTTGGCTAATGCCGAAATAGGTGCTTGAAGGCGAAAAGCAGTAAGTTTCCTCACCCTTCTTGCCACAGCAATTGCTGCCTCTTTTGCTGCCCACAGCTAGCACCAGTTTTGTTTATGTGTCGCCCTGACCCCAGTGCTAAGGGTTCATAGCCATCTCTTTCCCAGAGCTCTTTCTGCAGGTAATGGCTTTGGCTTTGGTTTTAATGCTCTTTCAGGAACTCACTGTGTCGAGCTAAGCAGTACTGCAAGAAAGCGGATGCCCTGAAAGAAGATTTGCATGCTTTTGTGGAGAGGCTTGTGAATAAGGCCTGCAAGCACACTGACTCTTCTGTGGCTCTCTATTATTTCAGGTGAGTGTTAAAAAGGAGTGTCTCTACTCGGTGCTGAGGGCTGTAAGCAGCAATTTTAACATTGCATGTTAAAACAGCTCAGAGAAGCGAGAGACTCGATGAAGGCTGGGTGCCTTACATGAGGACTAGTCAGTCATCCTGACTGTTTGAAGCATTTTCAAACAGATGTCTGTTTTTTGGTGATCATCTTCTCTGGGCTCTGTGATACGGAAACAGCCTGGTACAGCTTTGCTGATGGGGATGGGATGGGAAGGGCTTCCTCGAGGCTTCGTCAGGGAGTAATGAATTGTGTGTGATTCAGTGCAGGGATGAGTGTAACCTACAGTCAATCTGCACTGATTGTTCTGGAAATACAGTGGTTTATTGGCTCCATGATAGCACAATGAGGATAATAATGATTATGAGTGGTGACTGTATGCACCACTGTTCATTCCTTTGCTGCTGGATACAGGTGAATTAGGATAAGCCGTATGTGTATTTGTTGGGGAACACAAGCAATTTTGCTTTTTCCTGGTGTAAATGGAAGTGCCATTTACCCCCCTAGGTACAGGATAAGCTCCCTGTATCACTTGACCTCTACCCTCAGGTGGCTTTGCAGTAGCACTGTGAAGCTGTGATAACTGCTATGTTCTCCCCTTTTGTTTTTTAGTGCCTCATTATACCTGCTCAAAGTGTTGAAAGGAAACACACCCGATAAGTCAACTCCTCCTACCCCTCTGCCAGAGAACCAGAGTGAGACCACCCCACAAGCTTCTCAGGTAAGACAGCAGGCTGCTCTTCAGGCAGTGGTTTTTGCCAGTAAAGTTGCATTACCCTCTTTTCTGAGTGGGCCATTCTGGGCGCTTATTCAGCCTCACTGTTCCTGCAGCCTCCAGATACCTGTCTACATGATTTCTTTTCCATAACGCTGTCACATTTCCCATCTTCTGGCCTTCACCTCCTGCCTTTGCAGTGTCTACTCGCCCATAGCCACCAGGGGCTGCTAATGTACAGCAGATCCAGGTTAATTGCCAAAGAAGCCTGATGTGTATTTATCATAGAATCATGGAGTGGTTTCTGTTGGAAGGGACCTTTAAGATCCTCTAGTTCCAACCCAGGCAGACCAGGTTGCTCAAAGCCCCATCCAGCCTGGCCTTGAACCCCTCCAGGGATGGGGCAGCCACAGCTTCTCTGGGCAACCTGGGCCAGTGTCTCACCACCCTCACAGCAAAGAATTTCTTCCTGATATCTAAAGACGAAACTCTTTCAGTTTAAAACCATTACCCCTTGTCCTGTCACTATACTTCCTCATCAAGAGTCCCTCCCATCTCTGCTGTAGCCCCAGGAGAGCATTTATGCTGCTCTCCTGGCAGATTTGCTATTTTTTTCCGTTAACTTCTTGGCAGTCACTCTGAGTTCTTTTCTGGGGGGGTGCTGAGGAGCAGGGAGGCACAGGCCAGTGGTGGATGAGAGTGAACTCCGATCTCCGAGGTTTGGGCTGAGCTATCTCAGGGTGAAGAGAGCATGGAGCAGCCCTGACTTCAGTGGTAGTTGTTTGCAGGGTGTCTTCATCTGGTTGTGCTGTGGGTGTCTGTTACTTGGGGAGCCTTAGTGTCTGGTTCCCTTTCACCTACTGTCTGCTGAATTTCACAGGCCTCTGAACTTGGTGACCCTATATATTGGGCAGTCCAGTCACCTCCACTGGAGATGTAGTGAGTAGTATTTCACCGGCCATACTTGCCTCTGAACCTCTCAAATTGTGTGCAGGAATTAAGGCCTTAATCCTGTTGACGTTTTGTGGGGGAGGAAAATAAACAAGGTTAACTCATGACAAGGGAGGGCTTGGAAATTACAAACACTGAGATATTATTAGTGGCTGAAAAGATAGCCAATGTTTCTCAGGCTTAGGGAGAGATTGAGAGTTAATCCAAGCAGCTCTTGTTCTGTGCTGGGCCTTTCTGGAAAGAAAAACAAAGTGGGAGATTTGTGGGGAATATAAACATCGTACTTGACATTGAGGCTAGAGTGAGACACGCTTCACAGCATCCTTGTGCAGATTCACATGGAAGGCTACTGTTCCTTAGGAGCAGAGCTGTGGTTTTGACCGGGCAAGGACACAGCCAGCAGTGAATTGCTGGTTTGAGGGAAGTGACACAGTTCACTTTGTGTGATGCTGCGGGGGCTGACACTGTGTTGAGGCTGGGAAGGTTTTGCAGTGGGGAACCAGAGGCAAAGGTGTGGTGTGTTTCCAGTGCGTGGTGCTTTGTGAGCATGATCTGGAGCCTTTCAGTAAGCAGGAAAGTGAAACAAGAGCAGACCCTGTGATGCAGGGGCCAAATTTGTGGAAAAGCCTATTACTATAAAAGAAATTTTTTACACTAAACGTCTCCGTGTGAGGAGGAATCAATTTTTTTCCCTGCAGATGTGTATGTCAATAAGTGCTAAGTATAGACAGGAAAGTATAGGAAACTGTGGTCGTATATTTCAAGATCCATCCCCCCTGTTCCATTCTAGCCTGTGTTCAGCTGTAGTAGCACCAGGGGTTTGATGTGAGAACGGGACACAACATTAACATGGCTTCAGCTTGCTATGGGGCCATGGAAGAATTGCTTGGGCAGAGGTAGGCAAAAGGCCCATCCATTATTGTGAAGATCACAGCTTTGACACCCTAGGCCTTAATTTTTCTTTCTTCCCGGAGAGCTGTGCTTCCCTGGCAATATGAGAACAGTCAGGAATTTCAGGATGCGATGCTCCACACTTAGCTCTTCATTCCCCTCTGTGGTGTTAGTTTAGATCCATACAGCTTGTGCAGGTCTTGGCTGGTTGCTGCACGTCTGGGTTTCTTGTTCCCCACCAGAGGGGGATGTTAGAGCATTTACACATCTCTGGGATTGCTGGATCCTTGATCAGACCTGGGGCTTGTCTGGTGAGTAGTCTCTGAGCGCTCTGTGAACCTAACGTGTGTTAGACATGCCCACCACAAACCCAGAAGCACAGCTCCCCTACCATATACAGTGTATGTAGACTTACTAGAAAGCTGTGCTGCCCTTCCCTAACCTGGTCCTACGGCTGTTGGTATTTGGGAGACCATGTTTGAGGCCCACTTTGTCGTTTCTTCGTGGTTCTGTGTTGCATCTCGTAGGCCTGTATCGTATAAGCTACTCAAGAATATCTACTTGTTGGAAAAAATCTGTGTGCATTGGTAGAAATTAATGTGATTTACCCTTGTGTTTCACTGGAAACTTTTTTGTTCTGCTTTTTCCTCTAGCTTTTGAGCACAGGTTGTTTGGATATGGAGAGGGTGACTGCATTATATCGGGAAGCACTGACACAATTGTTCACTAAACGGAAGACTGCCCTGACAAGCTCCATGTTCCATGATTTCTTCAGTCGCTTCCCGGTAAGTGTGGCTGGTTGTGTGGTATGTTGTCTTGTGGTGGCTCCAAAGTGTGGTTGTAATTCCGGGGAAAGAAGGGAAAGAAGCTTCTCCACTTTACTGCAGGCTTTTAAAACTCCTGGAAGATTTCCTAGGATCTTCACAGGCTCAGACTCTTAATAGTGCATGCTTTGATAACAACGCTGCAGGCGGCCAGGGTCTCATTTGTGGTTTGGATTGGGATACTGCATGGAGAGCGCAGATGAACAGAAGGCTGCTCTTCAAAGCATAGCCTAAGAAGCTCTAACTTTTTACCAGTCTTCAAGACAACGTGGATGAGCCAGGTTTGCACAAAGGCAGAAGGGGCTGGCTCATTTAAACAGCTAATGTAGCTCCTGTCCAGCCTTTTTCTGACTGCATGCTCGGTTTATCAATTTTCTTCCAAAAAGACTGTATAGAGGCTAACTGGAATCTAATCTGCAAGCTAGGTGTTCAGACAGTGTCAGTGTCTGAAATGTTTGAGGTATTTCCTGCAGACTTGACCTATGCCTGGAGCTGGTCCTCTGCTATGAGGACAGCCAGTTTTGAAGAAACAGGCCTTGAGTCTGAATGTCGTACAGTTCTTCAGGGATTTTTTAGGTCAGATTGAGGTAGAGACAGTTGCCAGTAGCCCTTTCCCAAGAGCTTCAACCTGACAGGAGGGTGGGAGGAGACATAGACATCTGTAACTAGGGGAAGATACTTTCAGACTCTGAGGGAATCCGTGCAGGAGAATTCTCTTGCATAGCAGGTTTCTTAGGACACCAGCCCACGCTGCCACCCACATAAGCTAGTGAAACAGGGGGAAGAGAAGGGCTGGGTGTTGCCCACATGGACAGCAAGCTTAAGATCCCATCTGCAGTTTTCTAGAGCCTGTGGTTTCTGTGTGACTGTTCCTTGCAGAAATGCCTTTTAAAATCTTTAAGCTTATCCCTTTCATAAAAGAAAGGTAATGATATACACAGACAGTGGCCTGTTCAAAGCTGGGCTTTGTCCACTTGCTAGAGCTTTCTGTTCTTTTAGTAGTCTTCTCACCCCAAAAAAGAAGCCATTTCAAGTGTTGTGGTTGGAATAACCATTTTCACAGTATATCAAGTGCAGCAAACTGTTGTCCATGCTTTGTCGGGGCCAGACCTTCCAGTGCCTGACAGACAACGTTAGAGGTATGCCCGTAAGGTATTTGCAGCCCAGATGTTTTCTCTTTCCTTGTGTCTGGATTTTTTGTGCCACTCAGTTTGGAAATATTTTGCCTATAAACGTAGAAATTGGTGGAGAGCTTGTCAAGCTTTGTTCACAAGTACTCCTGTTCTAGAAATATTATTTTGATGAAGTATAGAACCTTAATGTAACCTGTCTCCAGTTACAGTGGAGTAACACAGTTGTTTCTGGCCCCTTTAGCGTGTGAGTTCAGATCTTTCCCCAAGCTCTGACATTCTCCAGTCTAACTCAGCATGTTCTCCTTTGCTTCTGGCCCTGATTGTTGTAGGGATTGCCTTCAATTGCTTATGCCTTGATTATGTTCTTGTTGGTAAGATGTTCCTCTGCGCAAGTGAACTGCCTGCCTAAAGTGTCAGGCAGATGCAGACTTAAATCACGAACCAGGCAGAACACAGGAGGTGAAATCTTAGCCTGATTTTTCCAATTTAAGAGTTTTGCTGCTGAGTTCCTTGTGATCGAGATTTCACTCAGGGCTGGTGTGAGCAAAGCTGTTAATTTTCAAATAAGCTGTTGCTGATCTCTGGGCACTTTTCTCTCTTATGGCATTTTCTTCTCACTCAAGCAGCTGTGTAAAATATACACTGTTTTGCTCGAAAAACAAACCTGTCTGTCAGCAAACCACTAATAAGAGACTGGGTCTTTCTTTGTTACAGATCATGTGTAAGCCATTAGCAGATACTCTTGTCAAGTGTATCACAGCGGGAGCCAGGCAACATCACCAGGTAAGAAGGAAAGCAAACAAATAAAGCTGTATTAAATAGTCAATTGTAGAAGGCACATAAGATGAGGTTTATTGCTGCCTTTAGGGCTGTCCAATTTTGAGAAGTGGGCTTCTTGGGGGGGAGAGCTTTTGCAAATCCTGCCTTGCTGCTTCAGGTATGTGACCGAAGTTGTGGTAGCTTATATGTTCGCAGTCACGGTGGTTCTTTGGTAGCATCTCCTTTAAAAACTGCCTGCAGCTTTCAGGGTTGAGGGCCTGATTGTTGTAGGGATTGCCTTCAATTGCTTATGCCTTGATTATGTTCTTGTTGGTAAGATGTTCCTCTGTATTGATGCAGCGTGTTGTAATCCTTGCCTCCTAATGCTACCTCAAGGTTAGCGTCTTGAGTCTGTTCCACGCCTTGCCAGATGTCCTGCGTTTTCTAGGCCATGTGCTTCTGTGCCTAGTTTAAAACCACCTGTACTATAAATCCAATTTTTGATGGTTGATTGCATGTGCCTGACTAACACAAAATTAGTGGAGCCTTATCAATAAAACATTGCAGGGTGAGTGCACAGCTCACTGTTGCATGAGCAGGGAATGAGGCCTGTCTGGATTTTCACTGCAGTGGGTGTGCCTTCCACGCAGTTAATAACCAAAACCCCTTTAGGCCAGTAGCACGGTGTCTCAAACTTTCCCAGCCCCTAGCTGTAACACGCATCTGTCCCCTGCAGAGGTGCATCCTAGACTGACCTTTCTGTTTCATAAATAGCTGTTTTATTGTTTCCATTCATTGGAGGGAGTGTGAAGGGCTAAGTATGCGTTTACAGTAAGGCTGCTTTACATTGCCAGTGTAAACTGCATTTCAGGCTCCTTTACCCAACAGGAATGGCTCTGATTTAAAGAAGAACAATAAAAGAGAGTGAATTAAGCTATTGCTAATTTCAGTGGATAGAAATAAGGATGTTTAACACAAATAACAAATTAATTGTAAGGCACATACTTGATTGTATCCTCAAAGGACCAGAAGAGCATCCCAAGCAGACAGCTTCATTTATGTGGGTATCTTTGCTTCCCCACAGGGAATAGCATTGTCCTTCTTTCACGGCTTCCACAGCTATCTGCTGAAGCTTTGTTTCCAGAGCCTGTTTATCTGTGGGTGGGGGAGAAGTAGGGGAGGCTGTGCAGTGTGCTGTGTGTGGGAGACTGGGGAGAGACCATGGATATACTACTGTTTAAACAAAGGCAACACGGAGAGTAAGCTCTGTAAAGCCTGTGGAGTTTGGAGTTGCAGCTTTATGGTTTTTTGCACACTGCTTGCTTTTCAGGAATTCTGGCTTCCCCTCGTCAAATTTCCAATTTGCCATGTTTTCAATTAGATTTTCTCCCTGATTCTCAATGCAAGGGTGCATTGGTGGTACCCTGGGGAGTAGAGGGCAAGCTAGGGGTGTGTGTGACAAAGTCATGTGGTGGGTAAAGCCGGGGGATAACTTATCTGGAGCCTGCAGCTCCCAGCAGCCTCTGAGGGAGTGAGGTGGAGGGACTCAGCTACCGAAAAGGGCTGTCCTAACTCAGAGTCCTGAAGACACCAAAGGTCTCCTGACACTCTGACTTTGGCCAGCCCCCATGGTCGAGAGGTAAGTCTCCCATTTTCAGCCCCTGAACATTGGCTTACAATCATTAAAGTAGCTTAGTCCCAGAGGCATGAGGCTTAATTCCCCTTCTAACACTCCTATTATTAATGCTCATCGTTCTGGCTCTGCCTGCTGCTTCTGTATGAACAGCTAATCCCACTGTGATTTTGACTTCTTGGCTCTGCAGATCCCTCTGTCAGGGAGTCCTTGGGGCCGTGCTGGGTGGGGAGAGCTGTGCTCTGCACGGGAAGGTGGAGGCTCACAGCTCTGGCCAGGTGTTTCTTGTTGGCTCTGGCCCAGCAGGGCTGCTGGCCGCTCTCCCAGCTGGCCTGGGGGAGGCTCTTCCCAAGGGCATAGGAGAAGTGGACACATCTTCAGGTTGGGTGGTTTTGAACAAAAGGAACAGTGGTTCTTGAGGAGGATGTAAGGGGGGTGTGTGTTCCTTCCTCCTCACCCTGAATACCTGGGTGTTTGTGAGAGCAGCATGGAGATGGGGAGTCTGTTCCATCTCTCCTCTCAGCAAGACTGGTCCCTGAGCTTTTTTTAAGGCCTTTATGGCAAGATCTTGCCACCAGCATAGATGTCCAGCTCTTTCTTCAGGGGTCTCTGCTCTTCCTGGGGCCTCTAGGATACAGTCAAACGTG
The DNA here is from genome assembly GCA_033628505.1 of Tringa tobata. Classification (NCBI taxonomy): domain Eukaryota; kingdom Metazoa; phylum Chordata; class Aves; order Charadriiformes; family Scolopacidae; genus Tringa; species Tringa tobata. Next base: position 420,311 of record JAHREE010000386.1, on the reverse strand, counting down.
ATCACTAAGTGATGGCCCCAGACTAGCCTGGTTGAGGTGATCTGCAGCACGTTTCCCTGTGTGCTCAGTAGGCCACCCAGTGTACAGCGAGGCCTGGACCTCCCTGGGCTCCCGTCAAGAAACAGCAAACCCAAACTGTATGTGAAATATTGTTCCTGTACTTTCTGTTGTGGGCTGCTGCAGGTCTGTCGAGCTCAATATCTGGGCAGCTGTAACTTGAAGGATCCTCTAGGAAATGCAGGAGCCGTTCAGATGCTGCTCAGCTGGCATTGGCTTGGGGAGGAGCAGTCTGGTTCTCCAACCTAACCATTTGTCCTGACCCTGGGGACCTTGCTGTCTGGTGCCCAAGTGTTCATGCAGTTATGTTGCAAAACAGACATGAGGATGATCTGGCTGGAAACTTACCTTCCCCTTGCACACATACTTCTTTTTTTTCCCCCTTTTTGCTGTGTTAAAACTAGCTTTGATCAATTCACTGGTCTTGTTCAGGGCACAGGGATAGTCAGTTCAGACACAGGAACGGCTGGGTGAAAGCGGTGATTTATTTCCTCAAACCACAGCATTCGTTAACATAAAATTACAGCTTCTATGAAGTAAGTATGAGAATATTGGAAAGCGGAGTTTGTGTGTTTGGACTGTTGGCTGTAGCTGATGACTTGAGTAACTGGGTCTTGCATTGCTGCCGCCTCTCTGTGCGTCCTGTCTCCCTCAGTTGCTCACCTCTAAAACCCAGAGAACATTGAACCCTAAGCAGCAGGGTTGTGTCTGCGAAGACAGAGGTGTTTGTAGCCATCAGATGGGCGTTGCATGTCTTTCTGGGAGCTGCATTTCTTTGGTGTGTGTCATTACTGTAGAGAAGGGCCTTTTGGAGATATCCGAAGGCAGGTGTAGTATCAGAGGGTGCATCTTGATGCAAAGCTTAGCAGAAAAAAAGAAAATTTTAGAACAAAAACTGTGGATGGTGTGACTGACACCAAGTCAGCCCTTTTCTTCTGACAGCTGTTCCTACGTGCCTAAAGCAGCAGTAAGGTTTTTCACCTCCATACTGGAGTAATTTGTGAGATAAAAAGAACAGCACATTGGGGGGTAAGAGATCTTAAGGCAGTTTTAAACCTGGCTCGCAGTGGTTGGGTTGGGAGGGTTTCCTAGCAGTAAGCTCAACCTGTATAACAAGTTTTAAACTGGAAAGGTGAATTTGCAGTGGAATTATTGAGGCTGCACTTGAAACTGAAGCTTGTACTTGTGGCCGAATTCTGATCCTCTGATGTTCCTCCTGGAGTGCGGATGCTTGCAGGAGACAGTAACCCAGCAGTTTCCTTGGAAAAGGACAGAGCTGGAGAGATTGGTGTTGATTGTGAGTGAGGGAAAGAAGAGCAAGGGTTGCTTGACCAGGGAAGGGGGAGGGTGTCATCCCACCCTGAATTCGCTTAGTACCTGTTTAAACCTATACATCAGAAGGATACAAGATAAAGATCTGTGTGACGTTGGACCTGCAAAATCACCTTGTTTCATGCAGTCATGCGTCTGAGCTGGAATTCTCACCTTTTGTGAGACCACACTGACTGCAGGACACTAAGAATCATATTCTGCCTGTTCAAATGCTCTGTGACTCTGGCAGCTGGTGCTTTGAATGCTCAGTGTTACCTCGTGGCTGGCCTATTTTTCCAAATCTGCAGTGTGGAGCAGATTTCCAAATCCAAATTCTTGAAGTGTGGAGCTAAAGAAGAAAGGCTGCTGTCCCGGAGGTGCCTGCGTGCAAGTTAAAATGTTTCAGGCTGTTAAAAAATGAACACACTGATGTTTGGCTGTCTTTCATTTATTGAACTGAGAAACCTGGTGGGTTTTGCTGTGGCTTGGTGTAGTAGTTGGGATCTTTTTCCTAAAGTCTTGTTGATCCTTGCTTTTCCCATATGTATCAGTTAAACCAATATATAACTTAAAGCTGTGCTGTCTTCTCAGAATATGCCCTGCCTCATGCCTGTCATGTGTTCTTGTGCTGTTGTCTACTGTAGAAAGAAGTGTATAGAAATCATATCAAATTACTATATTCTAAGCAGCTTTTCAAGAGGACCTATAATGTGTGAGAAGTACTACAAGTTAAAGAAGAAAGAAGGTGGTAAAGAATGAAATCTTTGGGGTAGTCTAATCCAGTTTGTTGGATGAAGTTTTGAGGACTGAGGTCCTAAATCTCAGTCACGCTGACTATGACCTTGTACTTGCTGTAGTGGCCAGCAGAAATGTCTTCAGTGGTAGGAAAATGGGACTGGTGCCCACCTCACAATCTTTTTGTACATATAAGCAAATCTAATAGCTTTCTTTTACCAGGAAGGTGCTTACACCTGAGTAAAGTTTAGTTCACATCCCCCTGCCTGCATACATGTGCTCTGAGTAGCTTAGGTACAAATCACAGCTAGGGATATAGTCTCCAGTGATAAGTCTGGTATGGGAAAATGACAGGTCATCAAAAATGGAGCTTGTGCTATACCTTTGAGTTGACCTAGAGGTAATGAATTGTGTTAAGCTGCTGGCACAGCTGATCCGGGTGGTAGCACACAGCCTTGCAGTGAGCTGGGCAGATGTGTGTGGTGCTCACAGGTGGGGAGGCTTGTGCTGCTGTGTTGGCTAAGGATGTTGCTGTCAGTCTGATGTCTTCCATAGGCACTAAACACATTCTCTCAAATTCTATTTAGGAAAAAAAAAAGTCTGCGAGCTTGTTCTCTCTTCCTTCTTTCTTAATGCAATTTTATCTTACTACTGCAGTTGTTTTCCAGGAGACCTTAACCTTCAAATTGCTTCCTTGAGCCTTGTTTCAGTGGGTGCAGTGTTGCTTTTTCAATATGTACAAAAGGCTTGGTTTTTTGGCTTGTGCTGATGGAGCGTAAACTAGGGATCAAGATGTGTTTAATTTAATGATTGTTGCATGACTCAGCTACATACCAGAACCCTCCTGAGCCTTAGGTGAGGAATGTCTTCCTGGTTTATTTTTAGCAGCATTAGTAGGATGAGCATAGCTACAGTAACAGGTCTGTAACTGTGTGTGCACTTGGGCTGTCCCTCTCATGCTGTTATAATGAGCACAAACCCCTTGGTGGTGCATTGTTGATTGTAATGAGGTTTTTACTGTCCCCACCTCCTCCCCCCAGCATTCTCATACGTGCTGGGGTTGCCACCCATGAACTAATGCTTCTACCCTAAAAACTTCCTCTGTTAGTCTGAGGATCAAGTGAAGAAGGAAAATGTGTAGCTGGTTGCATTGTGGTACCCATTGTTCCTGCTGATGGCAAGTGCATACTCCAGGTACCATCTCTGAACTGGAAACAGGCTGAAGCACAGCCTCTCTGGAAGCCTGGACTGGAAGGACCATGCTTTTCCCTGAGAAATCCTGCTTGTTGACCAGTGTTATTGGAACCAGTTTGGAAAGGAAGATTAGTAAATGAAACATCCACTACTAACAGCAGAAAGGTGTTTCCTCGTCTCACTTGTACTGGGAGACACTTACACCACTTCTGGTCTGTAACTTTATCCTAGGGTTTAGGCAAATGATTTGATACCCATCCTTTGTTCTTTTCCCTTGGGAAAGGCACTAGGAGTGTACATTTCAACGCCATTACCAAGAGCCTTTGCAATTACTTTTGCATTGTCGTCACACATCAGTTTGAAAACATTCCTGTCTTCTTATTTACATTTAAAGCTATATTGATTGAGGATATTGCATAGCTGGAAGCATAATGACGCTATATTTGTCCATCGAGTGAGTTTATTTTCTATGACTTGGCTAGAACTCTGCAAAGCTGAGCAGAGCTGTCAGGAAACTAATAAAAGTCATTTTGCCTACTGTGGAGATGAGAATGGGCACTGAGAGTTCAAAATGTCATCTTATGTCATATAGATTCATTAATATTTCAAAATGTGTTTTTATAAAGCAGTCTGTGACAAGGAACCCTTTAAGATCTATCTAATAGTGTATTTTAGGTAAGTTGCTAATTAATCTTGGTGCTTTGGCAGTCTCCCCAAAGGGATCAAGCATATAGAGACATAATTTTACAGAACTGAAGCAATTCTGTGCCAGAGCTGCCATCACCAGAAGAGTAAAATGTGATCCCAGAGTCCTGCCAAAGAGGTCTTGGCTGGCTGACAGTTATCCTTCTGAACAGTTTATGTCCTATGTAAATATCTAAGTTAAGAAGTAATTAAACTTTAATACAGCAAGAACAGTAAAAGCGCTGCAAAGCATCAGAAAGCAGCACCCCTCGGTGTGTGTGGGGGGGAGTGTTCCTCCTCGTGCTGTGGTAGATGAATGGATCACTCCATTAATGCACTGTGCCTTGCCTGCATTCTCACAGCGAGCTTCCAGCAGGTGGTATAGGAAGGACTTGTTATGGAATATTTTGCATAAGCTGTTACTAATAATGAAGGAAAATAAACCTCCCCAGATAAGTGCCATCACCAGTTCAGCTCTACCTCCTTTGCATCAGAAATGAGAACTGGGTTCTGGTGCTAGCTAAGCAATAGGCCATGGCTGACAGGTACCATTCCTTCAAAGCATCCTCCCTCCCCTCACCAGAGGTAGGACACACTGTGCCTGCCTCCTCTGTGGAGCTGTCACTGCAGGGAGGGCTTGTCCCAGGGTCCGGTTGCGGTGAGCAGACCTTCAGAGGGTGAGTTACCCACAGGCAGGGACAGCTTCTTGGGGCAAGTGGTGTTACAGTGGCTGTTGCCTGCAGACTTCTTCCTTTTTGTCTTCTTCTGTTCAGTCTGCGCCCTCTTTTCAATGAAGAGAAATCATTTGCAGCTGGAGAATGTATGTCACACTGACATGCTTTGGTTCCAGTCAGTGTCCTGTTCCTGTTTCTGTTTTGTGTAAGGAGCTGGTCAAGGAGATCCTGTGCTTTTGCAAGGTAAAGCTGAACTATGGGTGGGCTCTTGCACATTTTTGAGTGATTTGATCATGAGCCAGCAAAGCCCCGTGACATGTACTAGCTCTAGGTATGTAAACTGTCCCTTGGAAGTCAAAGGGGAAACAGTTGAATGTGTAAGTGCTTTGCTGGGTCAGGGCCAGAGTGCTCTACGTTTTTTGTGTAGAGATTTTTCATTCCTAGACCTTTAGGATGGTTGTGGATTATTGCATCCCAACCTTTCATTTTTGAGAGTGTTTCTTGCATTAGGAGAGCTCAAAGAAATTGTCTTCCTTTGGCGAGTTGGAGGACATTGACAGCATCTATAAATAGTCTCTGATGTTCTTTGGAAAGGTGTCTGATGCCATAGTGAAAACGTAGCTCTCTCTGATAAACTGCTTTATAAGCCATGTTTCTGTCTCCCTTTCCTCTCGTTTGTGTGAGCTGGTTGAAAATTTAAAAGGATGTTTAAATTTTTCAGGTCCTCCTGACTGCATTTAAGCTGAGTGCTTGAAATCCCGTGGCATGAGTTTTCACTTATATTTGCATTGAGAACTTAGTGTGCTCATGGTGTATTTCAGTCGAATGAGGGACCCTGTCACTGCATGTGCAGGGTCTCTTTGGAGCATTTTTTGGTGCATGTTGTCAGCTGTTTATGTTTGTTTATTTTTTCCGTCATACTGAGTTTTTTGGTTGCAGTTCTTGGGGCCTTTTATTGGCTCCTGTGTCTTCTGCAAAAAGATAGATCTGTCTGCCTAGCAGATAGATGCCTGCATTGCCCACATACAAATCCATAATGATACCAGGCATTAATTTGCTGGCACAGAGAAACTGCCCTGTTGGTTACAGAATCACAGAGGTTGGAAGGGACCTCTGGAGATCATCTAGTTCAACCCCCTGCCTGAGCAGGTCCACCCAGAGCAGGTTGCACAGGAATGTGTCCAGGCAGGGTTTGAATGTCACCAGAGACAAAGACTCCACCACCTCTCTGGGCAGCCTGTTCCAGTGCTGTGCCACCCTGAAAGTGAAAAAGTTCCTTCTCGTGTTTAGACGGAACTTCCTATGTTCAAGTTTGTGCCCATTTCCTCTCATCCTGTCACTGGGCACCACTGAAAGAAGACTGGCCCCATCCTCTTGACACCCACCCTTTTGAGTATTTGTAAGCACTGATCAGACCCCCCCTGAGCCGTCTCTTGTCCAGACTAAAAAGCCCCAAGTCCCTCAGACTCTCGTCGTAAGAGAGATGCTCCAGGGCCCTAATCATCTTTGTAGCCCTCTGCTGTACCCTCTCCAGCAGTTCCCTGTCCTTCTTGAACTGGGGAGCCCGGAACTGGACACACGGGCCTCACCAGGGCAGAGTAGAGGTGCAGGATGACCTCCCTTGACCTGCTGGCCACACTTTTCCTGGTGCACCCCAGGATGCCATTGGCCTTCTTGGCCACAAGAGCACATTGCTGGCTCATGGTCATCCTATTGTCCACCAGGTCTCCTAGGTCTTTCTCCTCAGAGGTGCCCTCCAGCAGGTCAACCCTCAACCTATCCCAGTTCATGGGGTTCTATCTCCTCAGGTGCAGCACCATACACTTGCCTTTGAAGTTCATCAGGTTCCTCTCTGCCCAACTCTTAGGCCTGTCCCAGTCTTTAATTCTGCCATACTCAGTGCAGCACAACCAGAACATGAAAAAGCTCCTACTTGCCTCTTGATTCTGATTCTGGTGATATAGACTGTGTTTTTTCTGCCTGCTGCCGTTCAGCTGATTGTGTAGCAAATCCTCAGTAATGGAGGAAACATTCTGGTCTATTGCTGGGAAGAAATAAGAAAATTAAAAGGTCACATAGGCTTTAGTTGTTACTGTAAACATGGCTGCTGGCAAGAGCCATCCACGGTTGGAACTGAGCAGTAGCATTAACAGCCCTGCATATTGGATGGACTTGCTGAGTTTGATATATGCCATACTGCAGTGATTTTCCAAGACCGAGTAATTTCCAAGCCTCCTAAATTAAACTTGCCATCTGACACATGGGGAGTTGATAGTTTTTCAAGAGAGTGAACCACCCAAGTGTGTTCCGCTCATCCTGACAAACACAGCCCCTTCAATTGTTTGATGAGGAGATACTTGGGTAGAGCAAATGGGAAAAGTTTGCTTGGAGGCAAGGTCATGGCCATGTGTTTAATAACAGCATAACAAGAACAGGAGGGGAAGAAATGTCTGTGGTTGTGGTGGAATCGGTGACTATCTCAGTCATATGGGCTCGGGTTATATTCATGCTACGAAACATTATAAAAATGTCAGGATAGAATCCTGTTTTGTTGAAGTTTTGGGTGGTGATTTCTGCCGTATTTACAGTGACCTATTGGATCTTGGTTTGGAAATACTAGCAAGGGTGTTGGAAGGGTGTTTTGTTGGCAGGTGAAGAAAGATTAGGGCTTCTGCAGTGTAAAATGAAATGCCAACGTGGGCTGTATTCGCTGACAAGGATGTTCTTAAGAGTTCATGTAGAAAGTGGTAGGTCCCTTTTTGTTGTTTTTGCAGGTGGGGGAGGAATGGGGTTTGGCTGCTTCTGTTTCTGCTTTCCCTTGGCATGTATTAAAATGCCACTCTGCAGAAGTTAAAGCACGAGAAAGGAGTTGGGATTCCTCTGCAGGATTTCTCAGCAAGCTCCTCGCAGAACAGGGTCTTAAGCCACATCCCTCTCCCCAAGGGCAATGCCTGTCCTGTCATGGGGCTTCTTGCAGTGGATTCTGCAAAACAAGAAGATCTGTTGCCGAGCATCCCGATCAATCAATTCACAAAGTTCACCCCAGTACAATTTCCAACTTCTTTTTTTTTTTTTTTTGGCTTAGCATTACTGTTTATTTCAATGTTCCAAGCTAACAACTTTACTGACGTGCAAGTACTTTTTTTTAATACTGCTTGAAAGCAAAACTTCAATCGTTGACGTTTGAGTGAATTGGAATTCTAATTTTTCATTATCTGCTGATAAATGTTCTCAGAAGATGTAAACCTTTGTCCTTGCAACTTCAAGATCTGTCTAGTGAATGGGGGACAGCAGCTAAAAGGCACACAGTGCCTAGGCAACATGGGTTTGTTGGTTTTGGGTTTTTTTTTTTTTAATGCGTACTGCTCTTAAATCTTCTAAATTATTAAACTTGACTGTAGCAAAATCTCTTTAAATAGGCTGCATTATACGGTAGCTGCCTTCTGAATAGCCTAAGAAAATCCTATTGCCTGTCTCTCCTGAATTGAGGAAGATTGGCTTTGTTGCATGGAGGAGATGTCTGGCTTAGGAAGTGTTGGGAGGAGGAGCAGCCAGGTGAGGGAACTGGAGGGAACAGTTTTGGTCTTGGTCTTACCAAGGTGTGCCAAGTAACCTGAGGTGTCAGTGGAGCTTCTTGATGTTTGATAATACAATATGTGTGTGTGTGTAAAATAAAAGCAGACAAAGTGAAAGCTTTGGGGATAGGTTCTTTGGTGTTTGTTTTTTTTTTTTTCAACAGCCAGGGTCAAGAGAAAGGCTTTTGCCCCAGCTGATTTCACAAGAGGTCTCTTGATATTTGGTAACGTTTCTTTGAGCCTCAGCTACTGGAACATCCTGTGAGAATCTTTCTTTGATTTCTTAACAAAAGAGCATTTCTTGCTCTGGTGTTTAGAGTGAGGAGCTTGTGAAAGTGAAGTGGAAATGCTCCAAAATAAACAGGGCCATATTAAGAAACCAAATTGTCTTAGATTTTTTTCTTTTTTTTATTGTGACTTTGTTCTTAACTTGGGAGAGAAGTGTATTTGAGAGTGGAGAGGGAAATGGGCATATTTCCTGATTATTAATATTATTATTTTTTAATGTGGGAATGGAGAGGCTTGGACACATTGCACAGAATCTGCTGCTGTTGTTTTCTCCTCTGGTCTCAGCATGTCCCATGGTACCAGTATTCCTCACCAATGTTTCAGTCCTCTCCTTGGGCATTACGGAAAGAGCAAGAAAACATCAGTGCTCAAGGGCACTAATCTGTGTTCTGCTACTGATTTACCTTGTGTTCTTGTGGCTCATTTAATTATGGCATCTTTTTATTTTTCAAGAATTTAGGATAATAAGATATTGACTTTTTTTTGGAGGGAAACATTAAGACTGATTGGCCTTTCTGATATGGTAAGTGGTTACCCCTGGGAGAAATGAATCTCTGTGTTCACCAAAGCAGCAGACCAATATATGGATTGTTCTGTATGGATTGCTGTGTCTAGAGGGGCTGCTTGTTGGCCTCTGGTGAAAGAAGAGCACAAGGTAAATAATGTCGTCCCCAGCCCTGAATGCTCACTAGCTCTATCTTTGCTGTATGCAAATGAAATATTCAGAACTAGTGTCTAATACCATCAGCCAGGCCTGGCCCAGGAGTCCAGTGTGTTATTTTATATGTTCTTTGTTTTGACTGCCCAAATGTCCTGCAGACCCTTCATCTTGGGCAGAAAGCCAGTCAGTGAAGCCCAGGATTTACTGTGCAGATACCCTCTGAAAAATTGCGGTGTCAAATCGTCTCCCTGTGTGCACTGGGGCTCATCTCCACTGCCTTTAAAATCTAGCAACGTCTTATTTCTGTCACTAGTTCTTGTTAGATTGTGGTGACCGTAGGAGGGAACTTTGATTTTTATTTTTTTTTTCTAAATTACTTTTTAATGATTTCTTTCCCCCCTCCTTCCCCAGCTGCCAACAGAAGGAAGCAGCTGTCTGTGTGCCCACTTGTGTTGGGCACAAATGTCCTGTTGCAGTGAGCAGGCTCTCCTAAGTGGGTTCCTCTGCTCAAAAGATGGAGCTTTTGGTCGGACAAGAACATTCTCCAGAGCACTGTTTGCAGAGGAATCAAGCATGGAAAAAAAATCCACTCCTCAGCAGCAGTGGAGAGAATGTGATTTGCAGAGTCCCTGATTAAACAAATTAAGTAATGATGTTTTAGGGCATGAAGAAGCCTGTGTGTAAGTGAATACTGTGTATGTGCCCTGGTCTGCAGGCAAGCAGCCCAGCGTCTTGACTGTTAGTCCTGGGCTTTCTGCTGGCTCAAGTACATTTGAAAAAAAAAGCATATTGGTGTGACTTTGTCAGTGAAAGCAGTAACTATTTTTACCTGTAGGGCTAAGGCTGACATAACTCGTTTAGGTGCAGCTGCATTATATAAAAGTGGTTTCTATGGGGTGTAGCTCATTCCATGTTTCCAGCCAGATTGAGCGGTGGTGGTTTAAGTGCTTGTGTCTTGCAATAGCTGTTGTCATGTTGTGGAGGAGGAGGATGTGCCACCATAGCTAATGTGATAAAACTTCCTGTAGTATAGAGGAGTACTCAGTAGCAGCAGAATAACAGCTCATCTGATCGATGCGACAGCTGCTGTTCAGAGCCTTGGGAATAGTAGTAGAATTGTATAGATTTCTTAACTTCTCATTGCTGCTGCTTAAAGCAGGACATCTGAGCCACGGGTGAAGAGGTTTATGAAGGATAATAAAAATAAAGAGGAGAGTGGAGTCAGCAGGAGGGGCAGAAAGATGGAGATTTCTTCACAGTCAGTTTTGTCTCAATTGCTGTCTTCCAGGGAGTTTTGTTCTTGTTCAGTAAGCAAGGTAGTAAAACATAAAATGCAAAAGCAGAACTTCTAAAGTGGGGACCAAAATCTACGTGCAGCACCATGTCCTGTGCATTTCTTTTTTCCCTACTTGCAGATGTTTTAGCAAAAGATTTCCACCATCCCTGAGTCATTGGTGTTGAGCCTGTCTCATAGAAGTGAGACCCAATTCTCCTGCTACCCAGCAGGAAATGAGCAGGTGATTGCTTTTCCATTTTTTCCATTGCTGAGATTAGCGACTGAGAAGTTGGCACAGGAAGACATGGAGCTGTTGGAGTGGGTCCAGAGGAGGGCAGTGAAGATGCTGTGAAGGCTGGAGCCCCTCTGCTGTGAGGACAGGCTAGGAGAGTAGGGGGGGTTCAGCCTGGAGAAGAGAAAGCTCTGGGGAGACCTTAGAGCCCCTTCCAGTCCCTAAAGGGGCTCCAGGAAAGCTGGGAAGGGACTCTTTAGCAGGGAGGGGAGCCATAGGATGAGGGGGAATGGTTTTAAACTGAAAGAGGGGAGATTGAGATGAGATCTCAGGAAGAACTTCTTCCCTGTGAGGGTGGTGAGACCCTGGCCCAGGCTGTCCAGAGAAGTTGTGGCTGCCCCATCCCTGGAGGGGTTCAAGGCCAGGTTGGATGGGGCTTTGAGCAACCTGGTGTGGTGGGAGGTGTCCCTGCCCAGGGCAGGGGGGTTGAAACTTGATGATCTTTAAGGTCCCTTCCAACCCAAACCATTCTATTATTCTGTGATTTGTTCCAGAAGCTTAAGAGGACACACAAACCTTTGTGCTTGCAAACTACTGTTTGGCTTGTTTAGAAACTAGCTAGAGAGAGAGATGTTGGCTGTTTCAGAGGTTTAATAATAAAAGTTAATATAAAAACCCCACAAACCCAACAGAGTTCATTGATAATTTTTTGCACTAGCAGGCCTAAAGAGATCATCTACATGATGATGATCAAATGAGCAAAATGTGTCTCGTGTGTGACAGTTATTTCCAATGTGCTCATATGCAAGCTGTTGTGAGTTGTTTAAAGGTTCTTGGATGGAAAGCATCTTGCCGTATCAGTGGAAATCTGCTTTTTTACTAGGAGGGAGGAACAGGTACAATCTACTTTGCATGAAACTGCATTGCAGTGCAAGGTTGACTTATTCTAAAACACTGAAAATCACAGGGGCTTGGTGATCTGGGATGTTTGGTGGGAGCACACTGAGTAAGATTGCCTTTCTCGTCCAAGGTTGTAAAATGTGATTTAGGTGTCACTTAAATGCTTTACATGTTGTAATTAACTAGCCTTGCAAATTTTTTCTTATCCATTTGTTGCAGGAATTTAATTTAAGCTGTAATATATCAGGTGTTTTGATCACTTTTTGGCAAGGAGAATTTTGTTCCTGGGCTCATAAATCTCCTATTTGGTGTATTTTTGGCAAGGCCAGGCTGAGAGAGGGCTGGGAGGAAACTCTTTTCTGGCCTTGAGCGTGGTGTTTGGTGCAGGTGGAAGGTGTGGGAGCAGGGGGTAGGGGCTGAGGGGTGAGGGGGATTCTGCTCAGTATTTACTTCTACTGCATTATTGTTCCTTGTCTGTTCCTGGAGGCAGGAGGGCAGATTTTCAGACTTGCAAAGGTGCCTGGTTGGACAACTTCAGTGCTGGCCAAATTGTACCCTGCTCAGGTTCTCAGACAGCAATATTGGACTTTGTCAAGGCTGGCTGAGGGGACATCTTGAAGGAGCTGATGGATTAGCCTGAAGACAGTGGATTCAGGAAATACTGAATTCAGCTCCTGAGACGCATGATCGTGCAGCAGAGAGTTTCATGGTCTTCCTTGAGCCAGCATCTCTCTGATGCTGCTCGCGGGCAGCAGGGGTCTGTGTAGTGACGGGTAACATGGCTCTCCTGCTGAGAGCCCAGCCGAGGCACCGCGCTGTGGCAGTGCTGTCACGCAGGCTGCTTTGCCTGTGTCCCTGCAGACAGGAGGATCTCTCATCCTGGCTGCTGCAGCGTGGTGCACAGCAGGGCTTCCAGCTCTGTGGGAGCCTGGCAGCATCTCCAGGTCAGGCAGGACAGAGGAGGCAGCCAGGAACAGGGTGCAGGAAGGGCACCCTCTGGGTCCCTTCGTCAGAGGGGACAACAGGATAAATTTGGGTTAAAAGCAGATGAATTTAGAATGCTGCCTTGGAGTATTGGCAGTGCATTTTTAAATCAAGAAGGAGTTATTGAAATAGGTGTTCAGGTGCCCTGGCATGGGCAGTTCTGCGTAACCAAACATGCCAACCATATTGTCGTGATTTACCGTGGTGTTCCCATTTATCCCAACAGGCTTTAGCACTTGCTACTCTGAAACCCTTGAGATAGTGGCTAAATGATAATTTTGGCTTTGCTGCTTATGTGCGCCCTGTTTCAGCAGTGGTGAGGAAGTTAAAAATTAATTTTTGGTCTCAAAAATAGTTTTCTTAAGCCACAGCCAGGACTTTGCTTTATTCTCCCTTCCCCTTGAATTTGAAACATGTATGGAACGTGTGTGTGTGTGTGTGTGTGCACCATGTGTGAAATACTGCAGTTACAGCTTGTGGATTGAGGAAAATTGATTCGGCAAGTGTTTCTTAATCACCTCTGGTTTTCACTTTTTACATCTAAAGCCTTCAAATAAGTTTTGTAAGTAAATAATTGGCATTTGATGCTTGTTCAGTGAGGATACTTCTTAAGGATCCTGAAGGATAATTTTTTGTTTGTCCTTAACTTAGAAAAGATTCCTTTATTTTTTTATTTTTTTTTCCCTTGTCGCTTCCCCCAGAGAATTTGCAGCTTGATACTGTTGAGGTCAACAGGCTGTGTGAAACTCCAAACTTTTAAGTTAGTCACAAGTTTAAGACCTCAGTTAAGTACTGTCATGACAGTCCCTAGCCAAGAAGACTGTCTTGCCTGCAGTGTTGGAGTGCTCAGGCTTTTATAATTCTGATTATAAAGTGTCAAGGGACGTTAGGAAACTTGCATTTATATAGCATACATTGAACTGCTTTGCTGCTGTACTGCCTGCTGTGAACTTGCTGTATGGAACCAGGAACGCCACTGTTGTGGGCCTTATTCTTCTTTCCCTTTCACAATTTACCCTTTTGAATAAGCTTCTGGGCTGTCCTAACTTGGGCTCTGCCTGCCAAACCGTATCAAACAAACTTGTAGCTTATAGGCTCAGAAATGCTCAAATGCACAGAACAAATGTGGTAAGAGAAATAAAAATGCAAGGCCTGAAACTCAAGACTGCTCCGTCGGAGCCTTTTTTTTCCAACCCACACTCAATGTAAATGGAAAAATAGAGCAGTTGAGGTGTGGGAGCAGAAATGGGGATAGATTGGCACTTGCTTCATGGCCTTGCATGCTATTTATTTGTTTCCTTTTAACAAAAGCTTTGACAGTAATTGGAAGAGGTTTTGCTGTGGTGCTGTGGTTATCCTGCCCTGTAGTGATAAATGACAGGTTATTCTCTTATAACCAATAGTCCTGTCAGCTGGAGCTTGTTGTGGGTTTGGGCTTTTTTGGGGGGGTGGTTGTTTGTTGTTTTTTATAAGACATGTAACAAGTTGTAACTAGCTGAGGAATTTATTTCATAGTTTGACTAGTTCTTAAAAATCCGAGAAAACTTATTTAGAATTTCCCATGTTCTTGGCATATGTTCTTTTATCCCAGCTTTCCTGGTAGCATTTGTCAGGAGTGCAGTATGTGATTCATGGCAATTGCAGCCTCAAAGGGCTTGGTAGGTGAGAATTTGTAGAAGTGCAATTATTTTTATGCCATATCCCTATGGTTGGAGAATAGTCTTAATGCTGAGGGTTACATACTGAGTGCTGCTGTTTTATAAGGTGTGCTGGGGCTGAATCCCATGTGCTGGCAGGTCAGGTTATGCTGTAGCTTTGTTGCTGTAGCTTTTATGCCAGAAGGGAGACATCAGTGCTCTGAAACACCACTAGCCTGTGTGGTGTGATACCACCTGAATATTTTTGTCTCCTGGACTTCCAAGGGCAGCGAAATGATGATAATGCTAAAGCTCCTGATGCTTCTGTAGTTCTAAAAATGTATTTGAGTTGCACAAATTTGTAATTTTCCAGGTAATGTTTTATTTTTATATATATAATATATATAAAGGGAAAAAGAAATCTTGCCACGCTGAGGTGACATGCTCCATCTTGTTGAAACTGTGACCATGATGCAAACTGCTGGGCATAAGGTGGGGAAAATCTGTCTTGATGTCTTTGGTAAGCATTTACACTCCCCACTGCTTCTGTTAGAATGTGCAGGGAGGTCTGATGCAGCTCAAATACTGTCCTGGGCCAGACCTTTCCTGTGCTGCCACGCGCTTCAGGCTAACTAGTTAAACTTACTGCCGCTCTCCTGGAAGCTGGGAATGCCAGAAGGGAATTTGGAAGGGTTAATCAGCTGTAGCCTGCGAGCTGCTTCGAGACCATCTGACAAAATGGCTCTGTAAAAACTCAGATTTGGTGTTTGGGGTGTTGCAGTGTGGGCACATCTTCTGTTTGTTGCTCCTGGGATGGTGGCAGTGGGTAACTGCTGATTTCAGTGTCTTTTCTCATGGGAGTGTGTCTCTGTGGAATCTTTTTTTCACTTGCTTGCAAAGCCACCTCCAGCCAGCCTCCTGAAACACTTGGGGCTGAGAAAAGCATTTCTTTTCGCATCAGAAAGAAGTATCTTCCTATTAACAGTGTGTGCTTTTCTTTGAAAAACAAGCCTGAATTTAGGTCATGCTTTCATCTCTTCAACTTTGCAAACAGAATCTGTACATCATTGCAAAGGCTTGTTTGTTTTTGGCCTTTCTCTTTCACAACTGCAGTGATTGAAAGACACCTTGATCTATTCCCCTGTAGATGGTGAGTCACCTGCGTGGCTGCTCTTCTCACCTATGTGGCTACTATGCCTGGGCTAGATATTTGCTTTCGATAAGAAAACAGTGGCTGAATTGGGAGGGGTTAATCCGTTTCTTGCCATTTGAAATGGTCAGGCTGAGTGTCCTTCCCTGTGAAGGGTAAAGGTGGGTTGTATAACCCAGCAGCCCCGCCAGCTTGCGCTCCTTTTTAGCATCTAAATAAGGTAGGTGAGCACATCTGGGAATTACCAGTTACTGCAGGGAGCACGTTTACTGTTACAGAAAGAAATCTTGACCGTTTATACTGAATCACATTTTGTGTAATCGTTGTAGATAAGGAAGAAATAAACAAAGCTGGCAGAAAATCCCAGGGTCAGCACTGCAGTTAGTTATTGTTTGTTCTCTTCTCCCACATGGACGGATAATGAATGTTTCTGCCTCATTTAGTCCTATCGTTGATAGATATATGTGGGCGTGTATGGATGTATGTACTATCCCTGCTTGAATAGACTTCCCTTTTGTTTATTTTTTATTATTTTTTGGTCTTTCTTTTGAAAAACTAACATTAAGGAGAAAATGTTTTAATTAGGCAACTGAGTGGCTCAAAGGGCATAGGATGGGCTGCAGCATTCTCCTCCACCCGTAATAAAAGCTCTAATATGGCTGTCAACTGCTTGTAACTATTCTCACACATTCTCATTTCAGAGACTGTGCATATGGGGGGCCGACAACTTTTGCTTCTGAACTGGACTGGAGTTTGGTAGCTGGGAATTATGGGTCTCCAGCTATTTTTGTCCATTTGTGAAGCGTTGATAATACTTGGCTCTCTTGTAGGGCTGTCATGAAGGCAGCAGGCTTGATTTAGGACTGAGAAAATGCAGAGAATCCTCTATGATATTCTTGAAATAGCATTGTTCTGGCAGCCTCCAGAAGTGCCAAGTGCTTGTAAGAAATTAAAAAAAAAAATCAGTGATGCTGGGGAGGGCAGGAGGGAGAGGGACAGAACTGGGTAGTTTTTGAGCTCCAGGATTTTGTGGAAGTACTTTCCAAACTTTGAATTGCTACTGGTCTGTGAGGTGATGGTAAAACATGCAACCGGTCCCTGTATCTTGTATTAAAGACGCATTGTGGACATGTTAAGTGTAAATAATGGACTGTGAGAAAATATGTTACTTTCCAAGATGATGTGGTCCTGGTTGCTAGATTGTTTTCTTTGAGTATGTTTACTCATTGAGCAATCTTCTGATGACATTCAGGACCCTTTTTCACATACTGATAGATGCTGTGAGTGAGGTGTGATGGTCACACCCCTTTCTAAAGAAGGACCTTGGTGCCCCTTCTGTTTTGGTTTGAACTTGCAGAGATGGGATGGGATCAGTGGGAGGAGTGGGAAATGCTGTCTCCTACTGGATTTACCCGTTTACTAGGGTTGAAGAACTGGGTTTTAGGTTTTGTTCTGCCCCTGATTTTTCTGGCTGACTCTGCTGACGTCAGTTCCTCTCCCTGTGGTTTAACTTTCACTATTTAACTGTGCAGTTTACTCTGGAAAAATAGGCTATGTGAGAGCGACGTGTTAATAAGTAGCTCTAGGAATAGAAGAGTCACTGACTCTGTGATGAATATGATAACCTTAAACTACAGCACAGCATAGTATTGGGCACTGAGGACCTTGTAATTATTAGCATCACGTTTGCTCTCTGACTGAGATGTTCTTAAGCCAAATTCTATTTCAACCAGCAAGTAAATCTTTTATTTTTATTCTTTCAAATGAGAAAAGTTGTTCATGCTTAGTACTAAATTATCATTGGATTAAAAATCAATCGGGAACCACAGGATTTTGTTGAGTAGAGCAATAGCAATGTTTTAAATACATGAAACTCAAACCATATTTTCTCTTTGCTTGAATCTAATATATGGGCTGGAGGTGTGGAAGCTATGAGTGTGACAAAATTACTAAAGAGTGATAGCCCCAGCCAGGATTGTTGGATGACGGGGTGTTCTGACTTCCTCATTTACGACACACGGAAGGGAATGTTTGGTGGATTTTTTATTTTTTCCTTTCTTTTAAAATAATTTTCAAGCTTAGTGCTTACTGAGGACTAGGTCCCATTCGCGATCTTTTCTGTCAGTCCAGCGTTTGAGCCTTAGGTCTCCAGAGCTTCTTATTCCTTTGGGTGGCTTTGATTCCTTTCCAGTTCTCTTTCTCATAGACTTGCAGTGCTCCCACCCACTGCTGACTGGTACCATTCCTGAGCAGGCCTCTGGTCCTCTGTTTGCCTCTTGAGGAAATCAGTACTCCTGAGGTACTATCAGGGTGGCTTAACAGGACCCTTCTCTGCTCTTTGCACCCACTTGCAGTATGAATGCTTTTTTAATTGTCAAAGAAGAGACAGTGCCTTGAGGTCTGTGACCCTGCTTGAGCCTTTCAGAATGAATTATGGCCTTTCATCTACTCCAAGGGTCACGTTCTCTTTGTAATTGCACTGAAGTGACTTTCCACTACATTTGGTACATGCATGCAGACATGCCATAATTTGTTCTGTAAGACACAGCCTCCCCATAATTACAAGGAATATGTAAGCTTGCCTGCCTCGAATGTGGCATTGGGGTGCTCTCTCTCATTAAATCAACATAAATCTTTTGATGTAGTCTTGTTGGTTCCCTGCTGCATTTTCTGCCTCGAGTAAAGAACAGAATTTCTGCTTGTGAGTGAAAGCTCACTCCATTTGGATAATTCTCTTTGTTTGCCATACTGGTGCAAACTGGAGGTAAGCTTACATAGACGTGTGACACAAATGTGAGTGCTGGAATTATCTGATGGGGGACCTGTGTCCTCTCCCTCACAGAAACCTGGAGCGTATCAATAGTATCTTTGATAAAGAGTTTTACAAACCCTGCTCAGTTGTTTTCTATAGGGGGGGTTCAGTTGCAATGTGTGGTTAAAAATGACAGCCCTGGCTTTCTTTGGATGATGTAATTGATGTAAACCCTTGATGTAATTCCCAATGATTTTTGGTATTTATACTTACATTCAATTTCCATCTGTACGATGGCAGCCAGAGGCAACATATTTTCTTTATACGTGGGTAGAATTTGCTCGCTAACTCCATGTTGCTACAAAAGTTTTCCCTTTAAAACCTCTAAGCTATTTGCACTAATCCTCATTAGTGTATTCTGTGCGTTTCTGTCATTTGATTTTGTCTATTGCTGCATTTTTCTTGTACCTAAGAAAGCCTTAAAATAGGAATTTTGAAATCGAAAAGGACTTGTAAGAATGTTGCAGATTACTGTTGGTTTTCTAGTGGCTACTGTTTTCATTGCTGTGTTAATGTAGAGGCTTAATGAGCAAGTTTGACTCCAGGGCAAGGCTGAGTGCTGCTCTGAACAGCAGTTTCCATCTAGGGTTCCTTTGAAACGAAGCATTTGCTAACCTGCCAGCTTTTATTTTTGTTTATTTGTGCCTACTGTATTCAGGGCACAATAAAGGGTACAGTCACGCAAAGGGCTGCCTGAAGACTTTCGGAGGCTGAAAGTGATGCACTCAGAGCAGCTACTAAAGCATATTTTGGATATTAATGCTTAAATCTAGAAACGGCACGATCTCTCCCCTCCCCTTTGACCTTCTCTTTTATGTATCTGCATTCGACCAAAAGCCACCACTTCTTCTCCTGAGGAGTGACTCTGTCAGGGTCTAGAGAATGTTTTCTGCCAGAGCAACATGGTGAGGACATGCAGCATCTGTAACGTGGCATTCCTGGGATGCTGTGCTTGGCTAATTGCTTCAGGGGGGTATTTGCATTGCGAACACCTTCCCTAGAGAGTGCGGGGTTTCACGTCTCCTCTCCCTTTTCTCTTCCAGGGCCAGGCCTGTGTGCTTCTCCGGAGGGTTCTGCTAATTCCTGAGATGAAGCTCTTGATGACACAGCAGGAGTGGGAGGAATTGATCAGAGAAAGCATCAGCCAAGCGACAGAGGTAACAAGCTTCAACATGTTCAACGTGTAGATAGCACCTAATGGGTGCTGCTTTTACCAATGTGGTGCTTGTTTTCTGAGTGGGAGTCTGTGGCTGGGCTGGGCTTCACTCATCTTAGAGGAGTTGTGCCTGCTTGCACCAGGTTCTGAGCGGTGTCCACCAGGATTACAGCATTCTTGTGATGCACTGTTTAGATGTATTTTCACAGAGTGCAAGAAATACGCCTGGTACAGCTCGCTGGTGCCTGTGCATGGATCCAAGAGACAGAGCTTGAGTTTTAGAGAATACACTCATGCAGATCAATTTAAAGCGGTTTTAAAATGCAAGTTTTGAACTGAAGGGTATTGTGAACATTTACTTGATTTCAGAAAATGTTATGGAAGCTCTGTATTTGAATGAACTTCAGGGCCAAAGAGACAGAGCTGAGGTGCACTATACCTAGTGCATGGCAGATTCTGCACCAGACTCCCTTGCTAATATTGTTATCAGGGAAACCTTACAATACATTGGAAAATAATTTGGGCAGAAAAAATAGTGACAGAAATTGCAGGGCACCTGATTCAGTGGCAAGTGCGGATTGTACCTGAAGACAGTTTTTGGGTGCAGCTGTTATGTGGGAGGTGATCTGTGGGACAGGAGACTGAAGAAGCAAATGCCATCCAATTATATTTTGTGGATTGACGTGGGGGGAACCAAGCAGCCAAATTAATGTTATGGTGTGGTAACTAAACTTGATGACATAGGAGATTTTAGTCTTGGTGTTCCTGCATAACTGTAATACTGACTTCTTTCTAAGTGTAGCTTTCATTCTTTGCTTCTTTAAATGCTGGTTACGTGGTAATTTAGGCCCTTCTGTAATTTACCATATTGGAACAGAATGATTAGTTCTGTTTTCCTTTGTCATAGAATCATAGAATGGTTAGAGTTGGAAGGGACCTTAAAGATCATCGAGTTCCAACCCCCCTGCCCTGGGCAGGGACACCTCCCACCAGACCAGGTTGCTCAAAGCCCCATCCAGCCTGGCCTTGAACCCCTCCAGGGATGGGGCAGCCACAGCTTCCCTGGGCAACCTGTTCCAGTGTCTCACCACCCTCACAGTAAAGGATTTCTTTCTAGTATCTAATCTAAATCTCTTCTCTTCCAATTTAAAACTGTTGCCCCTTGTCCTGTCACTGCTCTTCCTGGCAAAGAGTCTCTCTCCGGCTCTCCTGTAGGCACCCTTCAGGGGTGTCAAGGAGGGGTGAAATCTAACCAAGTTTAAATCAAGGTATTGGAGGTGCTGTTTACAATTCTTGAGGCAGCAGGTAATCCTGCTTTTATTTAATGGTTACGTCAGGAATCCAATAGGTGGAGTTAGGTATGATTTTATTTTCCAGCTACATAAAACATGCCACTCCTTCCAACCTGGTCATCTCCACATTTCTGTCTGGCAGCTGGATACCTGCAGGACTCAGTGATTCACAGGGAAACCACAAACATCTAAAGTGCCTTTATGTTGTTCTTGTCAGGGAAAGTTTAGCAACTTGCAGCCCATCCAGTATTTTAATGAGCTTTGCTACCAAAGCTTCCTTGGTGCCTCTCATTTCTGTGGTCATCTGTGTTTAAAGAAGAATTCCTGAGAAATATTGTCAGTTTGTTTGGGCTGTCCAAGGTATACCCTGCAGGCAGGAGGCCTCCCATACTATTAACTGGCAGTGGCATATAGGTGCTAGTTCTCTTTTTGACCTGAAAAAGCCCTGACATAACATTTTTACAGAGTGTTCTGTTGGTGGACGTGTATGTATTGGTTTTGTCTCCCTCCTGCTCCATCCTTGCACTAACACAGTGGTGTGGCTTCTTGGAGCTGGGGTTGCTGTAATTAGGAGGGATCAAGGACCTCTTTTTCCGTGTAACAGTTTTGATTCATAGCCAAAGGCTGACAATTGTGCTGCAAAACTTTCTAAAGCTGCAAAGGGTAGTCTATGTCTTTTTTGTGGCACAGAAATGCTCACTTACCTGAGTTATAGCTGTGAAAACATGCTATGGGGCAGCCACAGCTTCTCTGGGCAACCTGGGCCAGGGTCTCACCACCCTCACAGCAAAGAATTTCTTCCTCAAATCTGATCTAAATCTCACCTCTTTCAGTTTAAAACCACTCCCCCTCGATTTGCAGGTGTGGGGCTGGTAGCTCTAGAAGTGCAGGGTCGTCGTTGGAGGGGTAAGGCTGTGAGAGAGGGTGGGATGCTCTCTCCTGATGTCTGCCTTCTCATCCTGTCTTGCCTCGATGATCGCGCTGCACACCTGCAGCTCACTTGGTGGGGAGCAGGGAGCCTGGGAGGGTTTTAGGCAGTGAGATGTGCCAGAACTGGGAAAAAAGCAATGTGAGAAAACTATGGCCTTGGATATCATTGAATTATGCCTGCAAAACTAAGAGGCATTTGAGGGAGAATCAACGACCAGGAACTTTAAATGAAGAGACAGCTTCCTGAAATAGCAGCTCTGGCTGCTGCAAGGCAATGGCTGTCAAGCTTACGTAAGCTAACTTGACCTTATTTGTTCCCCAAATGTTTAAGCATGCTTATAAAACATATATCACAGTCATGAAGGATTCATATTTGCCATCTCCTTAGTGTCAGCGAGGGAAGTCTTGACATCCCAGCAGGAACTCTGGAGTTGACTTGTTCTTGTGAGAGCCTTGCTTGCTGTGGGTGCTCTTGGCTTGTTCTCTTGGGTCACCTGGACAGAAAGCCTTGTCCACAGGCCTTGGGATTGAGAAGGTGAAAAAGCAGAGACATAGCTCTGGCAGAGTTTTGGCCTCCCATTTCCTAAATATTTGCTTTACACAAAGCAGAACCTTGCTGCAGTTGGTCAAGTTTATTCTAACGTTGGGAGTCTAGACAACTCAGTTGTGTTTACAGTATAAATAAATTGAGTTGCTTAATGTTGTAAATGAGAGAGCTCACCTGAGATGCCAGAGCATCTGATAGAGACTTCTTCCTCATCGAGAGCTTTGTTCTTTTATCAGTAGGTCTCAAAGCGCTTTACAAAGGAAATTCAAACCAGTGAGTTGTTGATGTAATGAAGAAAGTATTTTGCAGAAACCCAAGAGCTAATGCCTTTAGTTTACTAAAGTTGTTCACCCTGTTTTACAGATGACACGCTTGGCTGGGAGCTGAGCCAAGAATCAAACTTGGGTTTCCTGAGACATCCTGGAGACCCCCTTTGTGCGTGGACAATCTGACTGTTTCTTAACTTGGCTTCAGAACAGCCCAGTGCGTTGGATAGCAATCTCTGTCCCCGTGTTATCTAAGGAGGATGTGGGTTGTTTGGAGTTCAGACTGCCTGGAGTCATGCAATGAGGCCAGTGGCAGAACCTGAGAGGGCCAAGATTCCCCGTTTCATGCAGGGAACCGTAGCCCAGTTTTGGTGATGGGTCTCTGTTGGGCTGCTGGGGCTCACACACCGTCTTTTTGACTATCGAGCTCCTCTCAGTTTGATCTTTCAGTTCTCCCAGTTGTCATTGTGGGCACGTTTGGGTGTTTGTTCCCCTTGTTAGATATATTTCTGTTTTCTTTCTGATAGGTTACAAAATTGCTGTCTTGGCTTTAGAGTGGTCTTGAAGCTGGGCCAATTTTTTAGTAGCTCATTGACAGATTTGGGGCAGGAAGCTCTGGGATCTGAATACCCTGTTTCATTACCTTTTTTTGTCATCCCTTTCCCAGGGACTGGCTTGCCCTCCTGAACTGAGGTGCTTTGTGTAACTCCTGACTTAACGCTGTAACTCCTAGTTACCATGTGAAAATAAGGGGAAGTGGGGAAGGATTTTTGAGGTCTATTCCAGAAAAAGTATATTTTCATGGCTGAGCAACTTGAAAACAAAACAGCCCTCAGAAAAACTGTGGAAAAACCTGCTTTCTCTGGCTTGTACACAGCAGTTTCCTGAGGGTTTCCTTTGTCTGTCTTCTGCAGTAAGTACATCATAGGAAGGGCCCAATGTTACTGCTATTTTTTCCTTTGCTTGTTTTGTCAATGTCACATCCTGCATAAGGGACAGGCGGAGCAGATAGTGCTCAAGTTGGCTGTTTGAAGCCAAAATGAGCTTAAGGCAGGCTGGAATGTAAAAATGATCAAAGAATCTGATACGTAACTTCAGGGCAAGACCGAAGCACTTCCAGTCACCAGTATTGGAGACTTTCAGATAAATATACACGTAATCCTAATGAGACACCTCTGATGCCTCCTTCCATGTAGGTTCTTACTTAGACTTGGACTGGGCAGGCAACTATGTTTCTGGCATGAAAGGCATGAATGTAGACAGACAGGGGGTTACATGGCTGTGCCAGGGATGGTATAGATAACCCAAGGCCTCTTTTCCAAGACTCAGATCGTTTGAAAGTTATCGTATGCTCTCTAAAGGCTTTTATTTTATGGCATTAGAGGGTTTTGTTGCTATTGTGTTGTGCAACTAGGGATTTAGACGAGCTAGCTGGAGCCACTCAGAATGTGAGGGGAGAGAGGGATATACTATATAGCCTTCCAGTGTAGACATGCCCTTCATTTCTGAAGGGCATCACATTTGATTATTGGTCTCTTAATTTGTAGGGGGATAAATTATTAACAGTGACTTCATCAAATCTCTAAAAAAGCCATTCTTCAATTTTTTTTTCTTGAAGATTGCCTGAACTTTTATCTGTCCGTCTTTATAAATTCTTAATTCATTGCCCTTTCTCAACCTCTTAGCTTGTAAAATGAGGCCAGTAGTGATTTAACTGATATCTTTGACGTGCTTTCGGAATACTGGATGTCTCTGTGGAGAGTTCATTTTCCTCTGTTCCCTCAGCTGTCCTGCCTGGTTTTTCCCTGCTGCATGGTTTTTCCCTTCCCTACGGTCTGTGAAAAAAAAGTTAAGATCTTTAAACTTGGGAAAACGTTGACATTTTCTGTGAGAATGGCTTCTGGATTTTTGGGCTCCTCCCTCTAACAAAAGCCAAAATAAACATTGCAAAAAATGCCCTTTAGCTGTACCCTTCATGTGGGTCTGCATAGTCCCCTACCTTTCCTCTCTCGATCACAGACAAGCAGAAGCTTGGTCGTTCCCTTCCTTTTGTGAGCATTTCTTGTCAACTTGTTTCTGCTAGAGACGCGAGGAAAATAGTTTTGAACATTTATACTTTCAGTCTTCAGAAACTTAGTGAGAGAGAGAATGGAGGGAGGAGAGGTTGCCAATGCTTTCTTTGCTCCTTTCAGTGCTCTTGGCTGCTGTGCTGTTCAGGTGGGTGCTGTGGGAACCTCTCCTCATGCACCCTGCCTACAGGGAGTTGGAAATGGGTCTGGCTCTGGGTAGATGGAAGGTGGTGTGGAGTGGCATACTTTGCCCTCCTCCCCTCTTTGCCTTCCATTACTTACCTTTAAGTTCTAACTTGGCTTCTTCTATTGTAAAGTGAACATTGTCACAAAAAGAATCATAGAATTTTCTTGGTTGGAAGTGTCCTTTAAGATCATTGAGTCCAACCATCGACCCACCACTGCCAGAACTGAGTATTAGGGGGTGGCCTGTCTGTGTTTTGGGAAGCTCCAAGTTGACTCCTGGCTCTGTCATGGTTTCTGTGACTCAGTTGTGTTACTTGGCCTCCCTGAGCCTCTGTAAAGTGGAGGGAATGATGCTGGATTACCGCTTACCTCTCGGGAGAAATGTGAGGGTAATTACAGGTGAGGTGAGGGTGCTCACATCAGATAATAACAGGAGCTATGAGCACACAGGATACTAAAATACTTCACTTGGTTGTCAGTTTGTTATTAGCCTTTAAATAGCAGAGGAAGGCTCTGCCCCTCCCAAACCTCCCAGCTTTTGTGTATGTGGCCATGGGAAGCCTTGTGCTTTGGCTCAGGTGATGGGCACGCTCTCGGAGGGTCACAAACCCACTTGCTGGATGTGACTCTACCACCTGAGCCACAAGAGCAGCAAAAACCCAGGTTGTGTCTTTGCTGTGGGACCCTGCGTGCAGTGTGGAGCCAGGGCAGTCAGTGTGAAAGCAGTCAGCACACTGAAATCACACCCCGGTAGCGCTTTCTTACTGTGACTGTGGACATTCAGAGGGGTGGAAATTTTGCTGAGCTCTTTGCTGCTGGAGAAGCAGAGAGTTTACCTTAGCAACCGTGGGCTGTGCCAGGGGGTGTAAGGTCCTGCAGGGTGGGTGGAGGTATGTGTTTTCCAGAAGGCACTTGGCACTGCATTCAGCCATGAATCTGCACATTTATCCATCAGCATCAGGTCTGTTATGGGGGAGGAGGAGGGAAGGATGGAGATAGTGCAGCGTGTGGAAAGAATGCAGGTTGGCCAGGCTTCTCCAGCTCAGGGAGCAGTGATGGATCTGTCAGGCTGATCCCGCGGAGGGGAAGGGTTGTTTGTTTTGAACAATGAAATAGGCTGAAGGACGTGCTGAGAATGCATAAACATTAAGTGGTGTTCAAACTTCCAGCCAGGAAATGTGCTTGTCTGTTTGTAGCAGAAAGCTCCTCTGCGCTCTTGAGATACTGCTGTCTTGTAAGTCTGGGCTAAGTGTGTCCCCCTCTGTGGTACCTGTGAGAGGGGAAGGGGTAGAAGCAGGCAGAGGTTGCAGGCGGGTGTGAACGTGGAGAGTTCCAGAAACATTGTCTGGCTCCATATAACAGCGTTTTACCATCTTCCCTGCAGGGAAAGCTGGGCAGTGGCCGGGATGCTGACTTTGGCTTTAGATGCACACACACCACTTTTTGCTGTGTTGCAAGTTTGGGTGGAGTCTTGGATTTAGATTAAAATCCTACTGGGGCAACTGAGGCATGGAGCTGTGTGGTTAACTAGCTGCCAGCCTTCTGTCCTACTTGTATGACTGAATTATTGCAGATATTCACCTACTGTGCTCTAAAAAAAACTTGTTTTATACTTTGTGAAGGTGAAGAAGTGCTGTGACATGCAATGAGAGATGGAAGGAAGGTTGAATCCTGCAGTAGCTAGGATTACCTCCATGTGTGATGCAGGAATTAGGAATATAAGAAAAAACATTGATAGATGCTGGGGATGTGCTGTTCTCCTTGTAGAAGTCCTAGAAGCAGCGAGCTTTGGATCCAGGAGTCCCACCCACCAAAAACAGCCAGAGGCTTTTGGAATCAGCATGTTTGACATAACAAGACAAAACCATCTCTGCCAGCTGAATCCACGTAGGGTGAGGCAGGAACTATATTGCTGTATTGGCTTGAGATGAGATGGGAGTTCCAGCTGTGAAAACTGGCCCCGTATTTTTTCCTTTTGGAAAATGACCTGCCCAGGTCTCCTGACAGCTCAGATGCACAGGCATGATTAACTGCTGCAGGTATTACTGAGCTGTAACTGTAACTGAGATTCCCTGTAGGTGGGACTGGCTGTTACTGAAGGAGCAGAGTAAGAAAAGCTGAAAATGGGAGAAAAACAACATAATCAGCAAGTGATAGAAGTGTGTGTGGCTGTTGAATATAAGCCACAGGGTCTCTCTTCTTTTAGTAGTGAGTGACTGGGCTACGTGACTTTTAGGTTGGCAATGCTTTCAGAGGGCAGGGGAAGGGGGAGTTGGATACCTCTTCGAGCAGCACATGGCAGAGAATCACAAAACAGGTGGTTAGACAGGTTCTTCTGGGTTTTCGCTTAACCCTCCACTACTGACCTGGAGCATCACTGGGAGCAACCACTGCTTTGTGCCTCAGTCTTTAAAATGGAGAGACTTGCCAACCTTGTGCGAGTACTTTGCGATCTGATCAGTGTTTGAGGCTCTCCTAAGGATGCTGCAGATGATTGAAATACTACTTCTCTTTTTAAGGCATGTTTGCCATGTGTTGCAGTTTGCCATCTGTTACATAATAGCTTTTGCTTTAATTTTATGATTGTGTTTTATACTTTCCCCAAATGAAATCACGGTAGGCCTGTAAAACGATTGACCTACGCAATTGGGGTGGCAGTGCTAATTTAATCTTTGATAGCTGAGCGAGGGAGCAGACCACAGCAATCTGCCGTGCCAACCTACAACATACAGACAATGGTCGGTACCTCGTGTAGCAAGAAATTATTGGAAATACTTGGGAAAGCTGCTTTTGAGCTTTGGACCCACTTCCCGTTGAAGAGACTTGGGACTTCATCCCTTGGGAGCAATTCCCCAAGGCTCACCGGTAGCCCCAGTCCAAAATCAGCTTATTTTACATAACCAGAGCTCAGTATGTTTGTGTTGGTGTCGCAGGCTAACACAAATCCCATCCAAGCAGATACTCAGCTGTGTGTGCTCCCTGCTACGGGAGGAGGAGGGTGAAGCCATGCCTGACAGAAGATACCATCTCATGGAATTCATAATGGGGAAGTACTCTGAGACAGCCCTGATGAGATCAGGATAATTAGTGATACTGAGCTGAGCAGGAATTGGACTCAAGTCTTTAAGGAGGCCTGATTGTTTCAACCATACCACGTACAGAGGTGCAGGCAGTTTTGTGCTCTTTGGAGTTAATTTCTTTTACACCGTTTATAGCAGAAGGGAAAGGGAAAAGACTCGTATTGAGAGATAATAAGACTTTATCTGAATCCAGTGTCCTTAAAGCCAATCCATTCTGCTTCTGGACTAGGAAAAATTGTGCATTCTGTAGGAAGTAATTATCTGCTCGCTGTTTGGCTTCTCCACCCACCTCTTCCCTCTTCCTCGTTCTTTCCTGGTCTTTGAGAGCTGTTTAAAAGCGATCCATTTAGTGGGGAGCCATTTGTTTGTAGAGCACCTAAATTGTACTGGATTACTTCTGGCTGTTTATGCTGGTGGAACTGTGTTTGTGTTTCCAGACTCATGCAAAACACTGCTTTTAATATAGATGCTTAGTCTTGCAGCTCTGATGTTGTTAGACGAGTGGTATCTTCCATCTCCAGCTGGGCAAGCCACTCTCTTCGTTCTACAGGTCTGCATGAATTTGGTTGCACACCCCAAACTAGATGCACATCCCAGTTTCCTGAACACTTGAAATCTGCTTGCAGACTTTGGAAAATCAGCCCCACAGGTGTTGTTCAGAGCTGTAGAATTTTTCTGTTGACTTCTGTGGGATTTGTCCCAAACCCTTCGAAACATCAGGGCAATTCTGGGAAGTAGGGGTGGCAGCAAGAACAGAGTCAAGCCAGTGCGATTTAAATGCACTCATCTGCATCACTCATCCACAGGGAAGAGAAAATGCAATTTATTTTTAACACCTTCTTAATTCCAAAATGTTTGTATATTAAAAAGATGAAATGACAGTTGACTTTACTGTGGCTCCTTCTCACAGTAACTGCCTTGATTCCTCTTGTCCTGAAGACCTGACAATCCGTACTGATTTTTTTGTCTCTCTGAGTTCAGAGACACAACTTAGCAAAATAGGTATTTCAACTTAATAGCCTCTCTGAAAGCTGCTTTAACCACAAGTAATGACTGTTAGCCTGGCAATATCTTGTTCTTCAAATTGCAAAGAAAAATTCTATGCAAATCAAGCTGGTTTGTTTTCATAATTGATTTGCTGATTATTATTATTATTATTATTTATTGTGGTAAGCCTAATAAATGGTGTGTGTGTGCCCCCTGGGGTGTTACATCCTACATGTGAATTTTTTGGTTTTCCTTTTTTTTTTTTTTTATTAAATCACACACCATATATTTGTTTCTCATTTTACCTGAGAGACTTCAGAGCTGCTGAATTGTGTGACCTTGTAGGTTAATGACAGCTCTGGAATAGAGTTGCAGTGCATCTATCTATATCAGGAGAGAGTAATTAGCAAGTTATTGATAGTCAGATGGAATTGTGGCATGAACACAGTGGCTTTCTAATACAGGGCTCGAGTGGACCATCCAGGTCAGGAAATAACCGTATCTTTATTATTTAAAAAGGATACTCTCAGGGAGTGGAGTCCTGTACAGATAGCAGTCTTCAAGTAGAATTATTTACTGTTTCTGCAGATACGTTACTGGCTCTCCCCACTTTTCTGCTGAAAGTGTTCCTTAGACTCTTCCTGACCATGGTTATTTTTCTGTTGTGGGTGTCGTTACTGAAAGAGCTTTTTTTGTGTCAGTCTGTGAGGATTTTTCATAGAATCATAGACTGGGAAGGGGCCTTAAAGATCATTGTGTTCCACCCCCCTGCCCTGGGCAGGGACACCTCCCACCAGACCAGGTTGCTCCAAGCCCCATCCAGCCTGGCCTTGAACCCCTCCAGGGATGGGGCAGCCACAGCTTCTCTGGGCAACCTGTTCCAGGCTCTCACCACCCTCACAGCAAAGAATTTCTTCCTGAGATCTCATCTCAATCTCCCCTCTTCAGTTTAAAACCATTTCCCCTTATTATATCGCTCCACTCTCCGATAAAGAGTCCCTCCCCACCTCTCTTGTAGGCCCCCTTTAGGTACTGGAATACTGCTATAAGGTCTCCCTGGAGCCTTCTCCAGGCTGAAAAACCCTAATTCTCTCGGCCCGTCTTCATCAGAGAGGTGCCTACTAGCCCTTTTTGCTTTATTTGCCAGCTTTATGCTGATATAGGTGGAGAATAGTTTTGCTCAGAGTCCTTAAAATTACTTCCAGTCTCAACGGAGGAAAAACAATAGATGATAGAGCTTGCATCTCCTGGAGAGCTGTGACCTTCCACGGCTGGGTGCAGGTTTGGTGCAGTGACTTACCAGTGATGTGTGTTGCCTGAGGCACCGAGGATGCTGGTGTGTTCTGAGCTGGTGTGTTTGAACTCCAAGCAAAGAGGGGCTTGGCTGCAAGTGCAGCCTCCTCTAGAGAAATAGGCTATGGTGGGACACGCCACTGTCTACAATAAGCCTGTCCCTGCAAATCCTATCTCATGTTAGTGTAATCTGTGCAAGGTGTGGGGCTTGCTGTGTGCCTTGCACAGAAATATAGTGGGGAAGAAAACTACCGTGTAAGCGGGGGCTGCGAGGACCAGCTGCAGGCAGAGGATCAGTACCCCTGAGCCCCTGGGCCACCTCTTTGATCCAGCTGCCTTTTTATGGCTATTTTCTGCCCTTCTCCACTTGTAAATAACACTGGCTTTTATTTGACCTATCTTTGGAGTGATTTTCCTCTAAGCCAGACCTTTCAGTGTCTCAGAAACCCTGCAGCACATAAAGGGAACACAAAGAGATGAAATTTTTCTCTGGGTCGTTTCAGTGAATTTAAGCTTGATTGACAAGCCCTGTTCTAGTGCTGGCAACTGGGAGTCCCTCAGCAGAAGTGTTAATGGATTTTTGCATTAGCGCTTTATGTGTAAATCCCAGCTTCTGCAGCTGAGTAGCTGTTGTCCCTCAGGTGAGTCTGTTGTCTGGCAGCCTCCTGGCCTTTCCAGGCTGAGGGCGGATATTGTCTTTCCTCTTTTTTTTTTTTCCAGGAGGCAGCAACATGTCTCCAGCTTAGAAACTAGGGAGAGCAGCAGGGTTGTGCCTTTGTGGGATGCTTGCTCTTATTTTGTCCAGCTGTTTCTTAATTAACCTGGGCATCGGCAGCTTCCACCATGTACCCTCCTGAGTATGGTGGGTTTTGTCTTCCGGAGTTATTTTGGTGTCAGGCTAATCCTGCCAATCGTTACTCGTTTTCTGTTTTCTCCTGAGAAGAGTGATTTGTTTCCCCATTTAATGTGTGTTCCTTCTCCATCTCCCCATTTAACGTGCAGAGTTTGAAAACGGTTGGCGACTGTACACTGAAGGCTGAGAAAGAGAAAGTTGGCAAGACCTTCGAGCTGTTGAACTTCCTTCTCAAAATGGTCGCGGCGGAGGTGAGTGTGTGACTGACCTGATGTGTGGCCAGTGACTGTTCTTCTGAATACCACCAAGGCCTCTTTTAAATGTCACGCTTGGAAATTACCTTGTAATGGCTCCATCACTACATCCCACCTCATTTCTTACTGAAGGTGCCTTTGGAGGGAATGTCTGGCTGGGTTTGAGGACAGAAAGTCCCTTGTGTCTGAAGGAGTGATCCATAGCTCTCGTGAGCTGATCTCCAAGAGCTTGTTGAGGAATTTGTGCCGTGTTCCACAAATGCATGTGGCATCTTCTTTCTTATCAGCAGAAATACAGCCTGGGATACAGTGAGGATGAGCTGGGTTTTCTCCCAGATGATTGCTCTGTCCCCTCCACTGGACTCCAGAGATTTTAGTTTCTAGAAACTGAGCGGGGGTGAAGCTTTGTTCTGGGGCTTTGTTTTCCCTAATTAAAAATGTCATTTTTGAGCATGAGAAGATTTTCTGTAGGTGACAAAATAAGTCTCCAACATGATCTTATTTACTGCAGCAAAAGAACAGAAGCAGCAGAACTGCTGAAACCCAGTTTCCTACTGATAAGCACGGAGCTCACACCACAGCCTGTGTCTGTGTGGAGACCTAATAGGAAAGTGGGTGGAGAGGAGAGATTATTTCCAATACTTTTGTGAGAACTCAATAGCCTTTGAGACACCCCTTTCTGTCTGGTTTTACTGAAATTATCCAGCGAGTTACAGAAGCTCTAGAGGCAGCCAGAGGCAGCATGATTGCATCCTTTAGAGACCAAACTGAAAATGCTGCTTTTCTTTTAGATAGGTACATAGTCACGTGTCTTCTTTCCCCTGCTCCTAGCCATGGACTGAAGAGGAAAGAGGACCAAAGGATCTTTCAGTCCCTTTTATGCCAGTACAGTTCTAGCTGTGAGACTCATGCCTCTCATGCTGGAGACCCAGTTTTTAAGCAAACCCTGTACCTGATGGTGTGGTGTGACTCACCAGTTTTTGCCCCTGAATTGGAAGTGATGTTGCAAATGGGCTCAGGGCAATGGCTTGGAGAAGCTGGACAGGATTGGTTATTCCTGCCCCAGTCTTATCCCGAGGTTGGCCCGTGCCCTGCTGCTGTGAGTGCTGCTTCTGCCTTCACTCTGAAAATTGTCTGTTTGTACTTGCCTCTTGCAGAACCTGCGTGTGAAGTTGACGGAGTTGGACAAAGTGCTGCTGTCTGTGAGCTGGCCAGAACGCATTGGGAATTCGGCACGTCTCGACTCTCTCTACTGGAACGTCATGAGCTGGCTGAACCATACGTATGTATGCTTGGCACCCTGGCTTCTCAGCTTGCCTGGGGGACTGCCCGCCCCTCCTGCTTGTCTTCAGTGATGTGGGGAAACAGGAAGAGAGAGGAAATCCAAGGCACTGAGCTCAGGCTGGAGTTCTGAGTTAAATGGAGCTCCTGGCTTGGTGAGGTTGAAATGCTTGTTGTTGTCCTGCTTTGGAGCAGTGCTAGGCTCATTGTTCCAGGTCATTGCATGCTTAGGATGGGTCCTTGATGGGAAGGGATTGTAAGGCATGTCTGATAACTGATTGTGTCTTGCCATAGAGGTAAGGATAGGGTGCCTGCTTTCAGCAGTCCCAAGTAGTGGCCTGGTTTAAGAGCCATTGCCAAAATTGCAGAACAATTTCTAGGCTGGGGTGAGTCATTAAGCCCTTTCTACATCACTATGGATTGACTCTGCAAATGTGAGGCTGGAGGGAAGGAGTAGCTGTCCTGGGAAGTGTCTGGGTACCAGAGAGTACATGCCAGGATCTTGAATCTTCTCCAGTGATTTTTGGGCTCCTTAGTGTCTGGATCCCCAGCCTGATGCTTGGAGTGGTTGCCGTACAGCTCTGAAAACTGGGGACCATTCAGTGTTCATGCTTTAGTGCTCCTCTGGTAAATGGCAACTGGATTTGACTTTTGCTCCAGGGCAAAAAAAAAAAAAAGAAGTGTAGGATGTTTTTCCACTTGCAATCAGAACTTTTGTTTCCACTTCCTGCTGGCACTATTTAGTGCAACTCAAAGCATTAGGGAATGCTGGGGACTCTTCTAATGACTGGGAGCTGGGATCCCAGTGTGTGGGTGGCCTGGTCTGTGGTGTCTTGGCCCAGCAAGAGGCTCTGAGGGGCATGTTTACGTGTGGCTCACGGTGAGAGGGCTCACAGGCAGGGAGGAATCATATGAGGCAGCTGGAGCTGTTGTTGTGGCCCCTTGAACAGGTTTGCAGGGCGCAGTGTCCTCACCCAGGCCCTTTCCCAGTCTCACACGGGTCTCCTGGCATCATACTGCCAGGGCTGGCACAAGGGTAAGGTCTAGTTTAGGAGCTGGGAGGGGATTGCTAAGGTAGAAAGGCTGAGCTTGTGCGTGCTGTCTGAGGAAGGGATTGGGGTTCAGGGGTGCAGCCTGCTGTCACTGTTGGTGCCATCTTAGTGTGACACCCAGAGCTCTTTGTGCAGGTGAGTTGGAACCAAGCCTACAGCAGGTTTGGGCTGTGCACAGGATCCTGATGGAGGTGCTGAGAGGCAAGTGCTAACATCAGGTTGTCAGGATAGTGTTTTTCCACTCTGAAGAGACGCAACTTGAAAAACTTGCCAAAAAGCTTCACATTGAAAACCAGGCCATGGACCTAGAGCCTGGTTCCTTGTCAGGGCTCTGCTCTGGGGACTGGGTTGGTGCAGAGCAGCATAGACTGGGCGGTGGTGAAGTTGTTGATGGACTCTGTCAGAATAGCAGCAGTGGTGGCTGTCTTGCATGCACGCAAAGGCCACCTGGATGAGACTGGAATGGTCTGTTGGGGGTTCTTGCTGGAAGACCTCATTGTTAGCACAGTGAAGGCCTTGCTGAGGCTGTCACCTTGGAGAGACAGACAATGTCTCAGTGGTCTTGCTTGGGCCACTGGTGGATGTGCTCGAGAGGGTGGTAAGTACAGCATTACCTGGTCTGTGGAATGGGAATTCCTCTTCAAGTCTCCATGTGCCTTCTTGAGTCCTGGTCCAGCTCCTGCTGTTCTTTTAACCGGTCGCTGTGCAGTCTGAGGACCACCTCCAGGACTAACGCTCGTCCTTGCAGCATGCCTATGCTTCCTGTGCCTCTTGTTCTTCTGCTTGTTTGTGGACTCCCTGTAGCATGGATCACACTGCTCCTGGCCTGTGAACTAAGTTGGTTTTGATTTTTCGGTGTTCTGTCTGCAGGAAGCCCAAGAAAGAGAAGACAACCAATAAGCCTGTGCAGGAAGCAGAGCCACTGAAGCGGAAGAAGAAAGGCTTCCTGCCAGAGACCAAGAAACGCAAGAATCGCAAGAAGGGCAATCAGGAGAATGGGGTAGCAATAGAAGCTGGCGAAGATGGAGAACCAACAGCCCCAGAGGAACAGGCCCTGGGAGCAGAAACTCCCAAGCAGAAGAAAGGCTTTGTGCCCAGTAGCAAACACAAGAATCAGAACAGAGGGGTCAGGGAGAATGGGGTGGCGATGGAGGACAGTGCAGAGGAAGCTGTTAGTGGAGGAGATGCTGTAGCTGACAAGAAAAAGAAGAAGAAGAGGAAGCAGAATATGAACAGAAAAAGAAAAGGTGATGCTGGCAACGAAGCCAAGCAGGTTCCAGCTGCAAAAAAAACCAAGTGGAGTGTCAGCCAGGAGAGCCAGCAGAAGCAGGGCAAAGCCAACCAGCAGAAGCAGGACAAAGCCAACCAGCAGAAGCAG
The DNA here is from genome assembly GCA_033628505.1 of Tringa tobata. NCBI lineage: Eukaryota > Metazoa > Chordata > Aves > Charadriiformes > Scolopacidae > Tringa > Tringa tobata. Next base: position 385,517 of record JAHREE010000386.1, on the reverse strand, counting down.
GACAAAGCCAACCAGCAGAAGCCAGGCAAAGCCAAGAAGAAAAGAAAAGAGAAAAAAACTCCAGCGCTGCAGGAGTAAATTCCATGGACTTAGCCAGGCCTGGCATGGCTAGCGTGGCTTAGAGGACTGTTTTAATATCTTTTATAACTATAGTTTTTATGTCCTCCATGACTTCAAATAAACCTCCCATGATACTGAGTTGTAAAGCTGTGGGTCTGACTTGTGTGGAAGGTTCAGCTAGAGCACAGGGAGCTTCAGGAGGTCACATACTCTCTAGGCTCTAGTAGGTGCCCACTCTCTCTTCTCTGGCAGTGCCAAACAGCCTGTGCTTGAGAGCACAGACTCCTGTATTCACAATTTCCCACGGCAGAAGTGAGATGTTTGGATTTCCTGGGGAGTTAAGGTAGGTGTGCTGGCACTTCTGAGTCATGTGGTCAAGCCCTGGGGGAGGTTCAGAAGTAACCCCTACAGGTCAGGTCTGTCCTGCAGTACTGCCCAGCAGTACTCACAGCTTTTTCAGTCTGGGAGATGCTGACTCTCTTAAATGCCTGGAGTTAAATGGGCTTGCACATGAATATTCTGGGGTCAAATAGATCCAATTTGGCCACTCAGGTGTCATCAGTAACTACCACGGTCTGGCTTTCTTGCTTTTTTGCTGCTGGGGGCAGGAGGGGTGATGGCCTCTGTGATAGTGCAAGGGACATCGATAAAAGGGTGAAACAATTGAAATGGTTGATTGATTTCCCAGTCTGCCAGGCCAGCAGGCTCTGTGCAGCCGTGCAAAACCCCTGTTACCAGCAGGTTTGCAACAGTCGATGAAGGTGACTGCTTGGAATTGTGTCTGCTTATTTATCCCCAGGTTCCTGAATGCCAGAATGGCATCGTCCCTTTGGAGAGGCCAGGACCAGGTTCTCTGATGTGTTGGGTATTTGGTTCTTGTTGAGAGTTGAGTCTCAAAGTGTTTGAAATCCTACTCATGTTGTAGTTGCCTCTAAAGCCTCCTCCCTCCTTTCTTCACCCCCACCTTTGCTCCTGGAGGCTGGAAAGTGGGAGTTGGTGGCTGGCCATGACTCCTGTCCCAGCACTGGAGGGAGCAGACTCCACGAAGGCCCAGGTCCTCTCCTTCCTGCAGAGGAGTTTGGTGCTGGCTCCTGGCAGAAGCAGGAGGCTCCTGGCAGAAGCAGGAGGCTGCTGGCAGAGTGAGGGGTTCTGGAGCAGGGCTGTTCCTGCTGTGCCTTTGGCTCTCGTCCCACACGTGGGTCGGTACCACCAGACATAGATAAGGGCACTTGGAAATGTCATGTTGCTTTTGGAGGGAGTGAGAGAAGAGCTGCAAAGGGCTGTGTTTGCCTGTGGCTGTTTATCTGCCTTTGCAATGATTTTTTTTTTTTCTTAAATGGCATGAAACTCCCTGGGAGACAGCTGTTGGCAGCAACGCAAACACGTTCAATTGCAGACCCCTGGGTAGATGCAGCCCTCTTCTCATTTCTGTGTCACAGTGGTGATCCTGCAAGGTCTGCTCTGCATCCTGAGGAGCGTGCTGGCTCCTGTTAGCAGCAGGAGCTTCGGTGCCCACCTGCTGGCAGGGCTCAGCAGAGAATGTCCTTCTTTTCCTTGGCTTTCGCTTTCTGCCTTCACAGCTGGCTGCTTCTGGCACTGGAGGGAGGCAGGACTGAGGATCACTGTCCTTGCCTTGGAGGACACAGCCCTTGTGCATCCTGGATGAGGAGGAGTAGGCAAACCAGAGCTGGACTTTGCAAGTCAAACATCGTTCAGGTAGTGGCACAATTTGGGGCAGGAGGTGAAGGGGAGCTCTGTGAGGTTACCAAGGTCCCTTAGCGTATGAAGGGAAGCTCTTTTTGCCCACACTTGCTAACTGTTGGCCTCCAGCCTCAGCAGGGTTTGCAGAAGTTGCTGGTCCCCAAGCAGGATGGAGGCTTAGGCTGCAGGTAGGTGGCCAGGACAATGCAGTTCAGACCTTCAGTGATGGTGGTGCCTGCATCTCTCTGTGGTGCTCCCACGCTTGTCTGAAAAAATTAGGGCCAGACTCGTCCTGCTGGACCTGTTTTCCCAAGCCACTTATGTTGTAGGGTCTTGAGTGGAATAGCTGCTCTTGCAGCCTGGAGAAGAGCTGGAAGTCTTTGTTCCCAGTCAGGAGGTATTGGCAATTACTGTTGCCAATCTTGTCTCTGAGAAAAAGGGCACCTCTGCTTCAAAGGGGGCTGTTGGCACTGGGGATGCTGCCCTGCCTCTGCCATTTAATGCTGAAAGCTCTTTCATTGCCTTGTTAAAACCTCAATCCCAGCTAAGCCCCTCCAGATGTCTCCTGAGTGATGACTTTTTATATATTATGCAAATGCAGCGTACAAGAGGCCAGCAGGTCAGGGCTGTCCAAGTTTAATGATCCGCAGATGCTTAGAAGAGGGAGCAAGGGTTTCAGGTCTGAACACTGTCTTCACTAAAGATTTATCTCCTCCTTTCTGTGCCTGTAAGTAGGACATCCTGAGACTTTGTACCACCAGAGCTAGAGGAGAAACAGCATGCAGGTGTGGTGGGTGGGAAGCAAAGCCAGGCATGAGGCTGTGTTGGGAGTGGGAAGACGGCGTTAGAGAGTCCACTGGGCTGTCTCTTCCGATGTGCAGCTGGGCAGCAGCTTGACTGTGTGGTGGGAGCTGAGCCTGGTGCTCACGTCAGCAGGGCTGTGAGCAGCCTGGAGCAGTGTCAGGGCCATGTCACATCAGTTTGGATGATTCCACCTCCCTCTTCTGTGGGAACGTGCTCCTGGGCTTGGCAGAGCAGGTACCGTGGCCTCACAACCGCGGCTTCTGCCTCTGTGAGGCTTTTGGGGTGAAGCCTTGCCTAGGAGTGTTACCTCCCTCAGCTGGTGTGGTTTCTGCCCCATAAAGCATGCTGAGTTAAGGACCAGTTGAGCTCTCCATCGCTTGCAGGCTCAGAGATGCAATCACAGCCAAGCTGTGGGAAGGCAGAAGGTCCTGGTGAAGGAAACAGTGTTCTAGAAGGAGCCTTTCCCGGTGCTGTTGGCAGAGCTCCGCAGGAGGCTGAAGAAGGGCAGGGCTGGTGCTCTTACAAGGGATAGATCTCATTTTCTGTATCTGCTCTTTCTAGCTTGCTGCTGCCAACACAAGACTGGTTTCATTAACAGGTTTTGACTTAGCAGGTGACTGGAGTGAGCTGGATGAGAGAGGTCTCTCCAGGCAGCTCAGGAGGCAAAGGGAACCTTCTCCTGCCTTCAGGGAGTGTGTCTGCCCGGCACCCCGGAGCTGCTGCACTCCTGCCCTGGCCACTGCTGTCGGGTGAGTCCTTGCCCACCTGAGTGTGAGCTGGGGCCACGGAGGCTGGCAGAGCCACTCCGGGCTATCTGCCAGGGTGACAGAGGGTGTGAGTTCATACGGATCGGTTTGTCACTGTCATTTTGGGGAGAGAGCAGGGAAGGGCAAAGCACGAGGCCAAAGCCATGCCAGCCGTTGGTTCTGACAGAGGGATGGCAACTGGGTAGTGCCAGTGCCGAGCTGGAGAGGTTGACTTTGACCTCCACCTTGACAGCCTGGAGGCTGCCGTGCTCCTGTGTGTTTAGTCTTCAAGCGCTTGAAGAATGGCCAAGGGGAAAAGGGACAGGAAAGCTGCGAGGCATCGTGTGAGCTGTGCTTCAGTAACAACTCCTGCCAACTAAATTACCTGACTTTAGCCTGGCTTTGATGCAGGGTTTATAGAAAGCAGCCACTAATCCACCAAGGCAAATCGTGTTTCACCAGCACTTGTTTGTGCCTTTAACAATCGCGAAGGTTTCATTTTGCTCGATTTCATGTCCTGTCTGTCGCTGGACCTTTAGGGCTTTAGGGGATAGAGCACTCTTTGATTTTAATGAAGCCTGTTCTTTTCAGCTGTCCCGGGCTCAGAGGCTCTTTGGCAGTGGTGACAGCTCAAGGGTTCTTCTGAATGTAAGAAAATAGCCACAGGCTCTGGGGCGCTGAGCTCAAGGGAGGGCTCCTCTGCGGGAGACTGGCCTTTATCCCAGGCAGGTGGGGTCCAGGAGGAGCAGGGCTATGAACCTCCTTTCCCAGCCTGGTGCCTGCTTCTGGTGTGAAGGCTGTAGACTGTTTTAACCTGATGACTCTTTGGTCCCAAGGTGCCTACGACTGGCAGAAGAGTGAGTGCTGAATTGCTGGTGGAGGATGTGGACAGGGCAGAAAGGCTGAGACGAGGCTGGCTCATCTGTGCAGGGCAGTCAGTGGGGTGAAGCTGGGCAGTAAAATGTGCTTCCCTGCAAAGGGGATTAAAAATCTACCTGTACCAAGCCGTGCCTGTGCTGGAACAGTCCAGTGCAGGTCTGTGGCTTCCCTCTGAGTCTCATCCTCGCAGATGAGGTCAATCTTCATTAGTTTATGGCTTTCAAACCTCAGCCATGGCAAACGAGGCATGGTTTGTCGAGGCAAACCTTGCTCAGCCACCTTGCTAACAAGACTGGTGGGGAATTAGCCACGCTGTAGCAGTGGGATCTTAGTGATGCAGGAGAAGCCCTGGGTTTTAGTGCTAGCAATGTGTTCCTGTGGGGTGGAAGTGTCATGGAGCAGTGCAAAGCACTGGCGCTGATGTGTCACACGTGGCCAATGTGCTTCAGAGCATCACTGCCAAGTGGCAAATACAATAGCTGTGACCAACTCGGCAGCAGCCAGTCCTCTTCCAGAGAAATGGAGTTGCAACAGCTTTTACTTTGCAGTGTGGGACAACACAATCGGAGCTTTTTCTGAGTTGCTCTTGCTGCCAAGACATGAGTCCCAAGCTTATCTCCAGCTGCTCCAGACTTGTGCAAAATACGGCCTGGGACAGTCTCAAGACACTTGGGAGACAGGGAAGACACATGCCTGGTCTTGCTGTCTTCAGAAACACTTCACTGCGAGCCCAGCCTGCAGAATGGTGAGTTGTATTTTTATTTTTCTCCCTTTCCCAGGCAAAGGAGAACCTGTCCTCCCCAAATCAGGGTGGAAGCAGCGCTTAATGGCGACATTTTTCTGCTGTCTATTACAGGAGTAATTCCTTATAATCACAAGCCCTAAGGTTACAGGAATTGGCTCAAACTGGGGTGTTAACATGGTTTGTAGTGTTCTGCTTTGTGCTGGGAGACTAGAGAAACCAGCCGAGTCCCTGCTCAACTGGTGCTGGTTTGGGTGGGTGCAGTGACACTCTGACAGCCCAGCTGTGCTGCGAGGGGTGTCCCAGGCTGCCCAGCAACCTGGAACCTCTGCCCCTGCCAAACAGTTACGGCTTTTCTTGGCAGGGGAAAGCCTGGCCACCAGGTTTTCCTCCTGACTTGAGGTTGTTCATCGCATGTACCCACAGAGAAGGCTGACTCAACTGCTAGTGAGGTAAATGGTGTGTCCTTGTAAGCGTATTTTAAAATGCTAAAACTTTAAAGTTTTGTTTTTTGAAGTTATGTACAATGTGTCATGCAGAGGTTTGTTGTTTTTTTTTGCCAGGGACAACAGGAGATGGTTGCAGAGTGTTGATCAGGAGTGAAAGAGCAGTGTCCAGGCAGTCAGGTTGTCTTTGTGCAAATGTGGCAAACACACCAGCAGCCAGACCAGGACACCTACAGCACAGATGGCATCAGCTCGTACAACCAGCTGGGGCTTCACGAGGTGACACGCAGCACTGGTGTCAGCATGTGGTGGGGATGACCAGTGTAGTCACCCTGTGCGAGCCCAAGCAGTGAGGCTGTTGTCTGGCTGTCAGACTCGGTAAGAGCTCTACAGGAACAGCACAGGGAAGGTTTGTGAAAAGGGAAGGTTGGGAGAGAGTGTGTGTGTGTATACACATGGACATGTATGTCCATGATTAGAAAGAAAAAAAAAAAAAAAAGACCAGTACAGTCACGTTAGCAATTGTTGGTTGATGGAAGCTAAAGCTGCTGAGCTTCAAAGCTTAGCTGCTGGAACATCAGAATTTATACAATTATGCTTAATCAAGTCATTTACACAGTATGATTAAGCTGCCAAAAGGTGATCAGGGTTGATAGTTTAAGTGACAAATCTTTCGCTTGCAGGGATGTCCTGGCCTGGACGCTGAAGGAGAAGAACACCGAAGGGAGGTGCTGCAGGGGACTGTAGGAGAGGTCTCTTCCACAGCTGGTGAGGGCAGAATCAAACGCATCTTGTCTGTGCTGCTTCTGCAGAACCAGCCCCTGCACTCAGTCCTTTGCCCACAGTGAGATGCCACCATCCTGTGAAGCTGGCAGGCACGACTGGTGCAGGATTCTGGTGCAGGATCCCTGGAGAAGGGCAGCTTTGGTGCCTACCCTGGCTACCGCTTACGGATTAAGTTCCTGGCCATCTTCCTAAGCACCTGACCCATGGCTACCACCACATTAGCCATTTTCATCAATCAGATCAGCCAAGTCTTTTAGCTCTGCCACGTGTTGTTGCTGTGCAGTGAGGGGATGGAGGAGGACCCTGCCTCTGTGCCCACCACTGACTCCTTCCCACCCTGCTCTGACCATGAGCTGGACCCAGGCAGCCAACTCTGAGGGAAGAGGAGACTGTCACCCACCTCCCTCTGACCTTCCCTGTTCATGCTGTGACTTTTTAAACAACTTCCACGCAGGCTGGTGGCTGGGTAAGTTCATTACCACCCTCATCAGTGTCCCCGGTGGGAGCTGTGTGACCAGTGGAGCTTGGGGCAGCCTTGGACCAGGGACCAGCCCTGCTGAGAGCAGCCACAGGAGTGTGTGACCAGAGCAAGAGGAAACACAAGAAAGGTACATTTTAAATACTTTTTATTTCTTAATTTACATAAAGGTATATATTTGGCTTATTTATCTTTTTTTATACTCTGAGATTCACAATCAATTGCTCTTAAAAAATAAAATAGTCATTTGCTTCTGAAAGAAATCAGAAAACTATTTTATACTCCTCCCTTGTATAACAAGAAAATATACTATATACTCCCGTACATCACATAGCAAAAGTGATTGTAAGTGCTGGTTTACCAAACAATAAAGCAAATGGAGAAGACAACAAACAATTAGGACGGAGGGTGCAGAGAGGAACTCTGCTTTCCAGAGTACAGCCATTCGTTTGTAGGGTTTAATCACCCTGAGGTTCTCTCTCAGCTAGGCTGTAAATTGGGGAGGCTCTTGGGTTCACCCAGGCTTTAGCTCTGTGAGCGATGGCAGCAGGAGGCGTTACAGTTACTCGGGTTGGCAGCTTGCTGCTTTTTGGGTAATTTTCTTGCCTCTCTGTGCTGTTCCCATTACCTCTGTTCCTCTCACTGTGTACAAGTCACCTAATTGTTTCTCTAGTGGGTGCGTCGGTGCAAATGCAGTATTTGCTGTGGAGGGAGTTAATGCTTGCTTAAAAAAAAAAAAAGAATTTATGGAATGAAGTAGAAGGAAGCCTTCATGATTCATTGAGGGGCATCCTGGACTTGCCCTGTTGTGCTCTGGACACCCTGCACAGCCCCAATGAATGCAGCGAGGCTGCAGCTGACATCGCAGGACTCACAGAGCGCGGGGAGACTGGAAGGAGCCTACGCCTTGAGGCAAACCATTGGTGACGGTGACCTCAGGGGCAGAGCACTGGGAAGGACCAGTCGAAGCCCTGAGGAACAGGGGGAGGCAGCAGGTACCAGGGAGTGGGGACAAGACAGGGCAGCACCAGCCAATAACCT